>CAXKVY010010033.1:5000-18928 GCA_964058915.1 Tetropium fuscum
GCACCCTGTAGCTATATATGAAATACTCATATTTCACTACATCGTATTGTAGTATGATAGACGCTAAATGGCTCATCTATTTCACATCTCGAGAGATCATTAAGCCATTAACTTGTACTTATCATTGAAAAGTCATTTGCCGTTATTGTCACAGACGCATTAGTACATCTGCATTCACTCTCATTATGATGATTGTACTCAGTCGATATCAATTAAATTCAGAAATAATGATAATATACCTACCAGTTATAGTACTGCAATCTAAGAACTATCGTAGACCTTTTCGATAACGTAAATTTATAAACGTAAAAATTTGGAATCTATAATATATACTGTCATATTATTTTTTATGTTTCTTTCATTTTATGAAAATTATTTAATTTCAAATTATTATTAGTATGTTAAAATATATAAACACATTACTATATTTATTTGAGTTAAATGCCTGCTTCCATCTGTTGCTCCATATTTCATTTGTATAATATTGATAATTGTAATAATTAACTGGTGTTTTTGGTTCATTTGTAAACATTCAACGACAAGAGAGCTATCCTTAAGTAATAAGCATTTTAAGTTACGAATAACTAATGGAAGATCATTAATATATTAAGAATAGGAAAGGGCCCGAAGAAGATGCCAGTGGTATCCCCTAGTCTAAGAATATCGATAATGTTTGTTGTAAACAATTACGGTATTAATGTAGATATTATGTGTAAATAATAAACATATGAATAATCAATGGAAGATAATTAACAGTTAACACTCGGAGTAGTTTCCACAAACACCAAAACACTTTCACTTCACTCGACGCGCGTTTCGCCAACCAAGTTGGCATCATCCGGAGACGATTAAAACTAATCTTAAACTAAAAATCTACCCTATTTATACTATTTATGGTGAAATCATTAGTCACGCTTCAATGATTAGTTGCTAAGCAACGCGTAAAGCCGGCTATACGGTATAGGTCCCTTGTCGCTATTCATACTACTTTTACATTTTACAATTTCTATGCTCTCAAATGCATCCAATTGTCTATTATTGGTCACATTTCTGACTAATTTTAAATTTCTAATATCTATTCTATGATTGTTGTCAAAAGCATGTTATGCAACACTAGACTTATCTGTTCTTCCATATTTTAGATGAGCCATATGTTCTTTAAATCTGGTGTTAATTGATCGTCTCGTTTGTCCAACATATTTTTGATCACAATCATTACAACTAATTTCGTAAATCCCAGACCTCTCATTTGGAACAATTTTATCCTTTGGATTCTCTAAAAGATGTCGTAATTTATTACTCGATGAATGAATCGCTGTTATACCCACGTTTTTGAAGACCTTACTCAAACCACGAGTAAACCGGGGTTCGTATGGGATGGATACATATTTTGGAGTCTCTATATTCTTTTGAAAGGTCGTAGAATTACGAAGTGTGTCCTTAAATGTACGCTTCCTAATTAGTTTTTCAACTATATCTCTCGGATAACCATTACTCACAGCTATATCTTTAATTAATACTTTTTCTTTTTCAAACCTCTCATCACTGAGAGGGAAACTTAGTAAACGATGGACAAGAAAATTAAAACTTGCCATTTTATGTTGATAGCAGTGGTCAGAGTCATTAGAGATATATCTGATCGCACTGGTATCTTTTCTATATATATCAAATTCTAACCTATTGTCACTATTTTTAATTACTAATACATCTAAAAATGGAAGTTTTCCATTATTCCCTAGCTCATATGTAAACTTTACAGAAGTGAAACGACTATTTAATTTGGAAATGAAGTTTTCTTCATCCGCAATCTTAGTGTCAAACACGGCAAAAATGTCATCCACATACCTTAGCCAAATCCTAGGAAAATACTCCAATTCTTCTTTTGCTTCAGTTTCAAATCGACTCATGAAGACATCAGCAATGAAAGGCGATAAACAGTTACCCATTGCGGTTCCCTCATGTTGTTCATAGAACTTGCCATTGAAACGGAAGCAATTTTGTTTCATACAAAGTTTTGTAAGGTTTATATATTCTTCTATTACTTCTTTTCTATAGTTGTTTAATTCGAGTAAATCCTCAAGATAGTCCAAGGTCTGTGGAATTGGTACACTCGGAAATAATGAACAAACATCAAAGGAAATCAGAATTTTACCCTCTTGTACGTTGTAATGATTGTGATCAAAAATATGTTGGACAAACGAGACGATCAATTAACACCAGATTTAAAGAACATATGGCTCACCTAAAATATGGAAGAACAGATAAGTCTAGTGTTGCACAACATGCTTTTGACAACAATCATAGAATAGATATTAGTAATTTAAGATTAGTCAGAAATGTGACCAATAATAGACAATTGGATGCATTTGAGAGCATAGAAATTGTAAAATGTAAAAGTAGTATGAATAGCGACAAGGGACCTATACCGTATAGCCGGCTTTACGCATTGCTTAGCAACTAATCATTGAAGCGTGACTAATGATTTCACCATAAATAGTATAAATAGGGTAGATTTTTAGTTTAAGATTAGTTTTAATCGTCTCCGGATGATGCCAACTTGGTTGGCGAAACGCGCGTCGAGCGAAGTGAAAGTGTTTTGGTGTTTGTGGAAACTACTCCGAGTGTTATAGTTACATCAAAGGTTCCAGCCCAATCCAGTAATAATTAACAGTTGTTGAGAATAAAAAAGGATTGGGAAAGGATCCATGCTATTCACTAGACTCAGGGTACCAGAGTCTAGAGAATAGCTTATTGATAATGTTTGTTGTAGATAATAAAGTAAAAATATAGATATTTCAAATCAAAGCATTTTGAATTACGAAAAATAAAGATAATTATATTAGAACATATTACGAATAGTAAAGGAACCGTGTGGAATTCCTGAATTTACAGAATATATTGTCGATAATTTTGATATAATATTCTGTATTTCCCTATCTAAATTGCATATTGTGATAATATTTTTCAGTGAAGCTAAAACTTCCCAATTCAAACATGAATTAAATATATTTAGAAGGTGAATCAATCAATATATTTTCAAAATTCTTTCAATCATATTTCATAAAACACCGTCGAGATTTTCGATGCCAGCGGTCCCAGCGGGTATAATTAAATTTCATTGTGCAAAGCAATAATCACCCTGCGCTGCACACCGAAAAAAGAATGATTTAAGCTATCTATATGGTGCAAAATTGAAAGAAGAAAACATTTTTCTTCTGTTAAGAAAATTTTCTGTTGTTAAGGAAATTTGGCTATACCGTCAGCACAAAAAATATAATTTATGTGAAAACTTTGCAATAATCCAGTTATAAATTATTACATGTATATGCAAAATTTAAGAAAATGTCGGGAACACAAATTGGTTAAACAGCGTTTATTCTTCTAAAAATGGTTGTCGGCCTTTTTTGATAAAATGAAATATACATCTGTTATCCGCCAAAACAAACTTACCCCTAAATTCCACATGGACGAAAACATGCAAGGTGTTGATTGTCGAAAAGACTGATTTAAGCTATCTTATTGATGGAAGGAGACGGAAATTTTTAAAATGCTTATGACTCAATATTGACTGATCTCAAAAATCAAACGACTTTTTCTTCGTTTCTTCATACGCTATACGATGGCATTAGCGAATATATTTTTATTCCACACAATTTCCTAGCGCGCAAAAAAACCGATTTACCCGTTTTTTCAAACGGTGTTTCTGGTGTTTCGACCTTTAATTCTAGCCCAACTAGATCAACATCGGATGACTAGGAGGGGAGCTAGGGGACTTCAAAGTTTTTACTATGCGGAACGGGTAAGAGAGGGGGGCTCGGGCTGGCTCAAAATCAAGGGGAAACATTTTTCTTTTTATTTTCCATATTTCATTATATCTACTAAAGATTACAGAACACATATTCTACATAATATATATTTACATATACATATACTACATAATTCTTTTTAATAGTTTATTTGACCAAGATTACAAAGCATAAATTATATATGTATTATATATGTATTATATAAATTATAAATTATATATGCATACAAATTTTGGCATAAAAGTCATAAAATATACAAATACCTATTTTGCTTAAAAAAGCAAAACTATAAATATACATGTAAACATAACAATTTACAAATGACAAAACAAGTGGTGTAAAACGTTACAAGAACGTTTAACGTTAATACGTTAAAAGAATTACACAAATATGTATTTAAAACGGGAAAATATGAAGTGTATGAATACATCACCCAAATCATAATTCATAGCATCAAGCAAGTAGCATCAAATTGATTGTCAAAAATTCTGATATTACAACATTACACACAATAAGGCATCCAAGGCACGTGATATTTATGGGTGTGGATAGTTGGAGTTATAACTCTTTGGTTTACCACAGAGTTATAACGTTAGACTGACTTGATTTGAGGAAATTTGACAACACTGTCAGCCGCCACAGCCGCCGAGATATAGAGAGATAGAAGTAAAATAAAATGTACACACACATGTTACATAGCGGAACTTTATTAAAAAAAAAGTTATAAATATTCTTCTAATCTCAAGAATATGTAAAATTTTTTATAAAATGTCAGATATCTTAGAAACCCTTTTGCTTTTGGTATAGGGTATATTACATATTTTTTGTTTCCTTTCAAATCAACTTTTTGAAAGTTTAATAATATATAAGATTTCATTTAAAATAACAAAGTTGGCATCGACTTCCGTTATAACCGAAAGTACCAAATGGTTAAAATTTAAATGGGACCACCCCCCGATGATACCCTATAGTATCCACCAAATATCATCCAATTTGCTTAAGCCGCTCCAGAGTAATGGATAAAGCATAACGTATACATAAAAAAATATACGAATCGAATTCAAAACCTCTCCCTTTTTTGAAGTCGATAAAAACAACTAAAGCTAATTCAACGCCGCGCCGTTTGATTTTTATGATCCGTCAATACTGAGAGAAAAATAATTGAGAAAAAGAGAGTTGAGAGTTGAGAATTGAGAGAGAATGTTTCCCTTGATTTTGAGCCCGGCCACAGCCAATAACCCCTCTAATAAGGACAAAGTGCTTACTTTAAATATCATGGTGTGTCACGCTCTGGGGCTTAACCCAGGTGGAGGCTAATATACTCTCTAAGCTAATTCAACAGTCGGTCTATTGTCTAGGTCGGTCGAAGCGGCGATGCCAGAATGTGTTCCAGTGCAACGCTTCTCTGCCTATATGTTGTACTGGATTTAGAAAGTAAACAAATTAGAATGTAAACAAAATAAAGTAGCTTCCTCATTAGTCAATTATCAAATCAAATTGGCCGCAAAAAGTCATTAAGAAGCAAGCAACTAACAACTCTCGTGTCAATTGTAATTTGGCAACCCTGTTATCGATGTTTTGTTTTGGGTTTTAGTATAGGACGCCGCCACGGGCCAACAATAACACCTCTAGAGGGGTTATTGTTATCTGTTATTGCGCGCGCTTGCCTAGTTCCTAATCGATTCTTGATCTTTTTTAACGGTTTATTTGTTGCGGTATTATATCATAATGTTGTGTTCCCGGTTGTACAGGAAATTACGAAAATAGTAGAAAAGTTCGGGTGTTTCGTTTTCCCAGAGACGAAGAGTATAGCAGAAAATGGCTCTCTGCAATTCCACGTGAATGTTTTGTGCCGAGTGGCAACTCCCGAGTGTGAGAATGCCACTTTGAAAAGAAAGATTTTATTTACAAAATTTCCCAACAGGATACAAAAACAGGTGAGATCGTTTCAGTTATTTTAGTTTTACCCCGGTAAAAAGAAACTAGCGTACCAAGTAAAATTCCGAATTGTCCCAAATACTTGTCAAAAACAATATCGTATCGAAAAAGCAAAGACGAAAAACTTACAGAATTACATGAAATACATTTTCAGACATACATACAGACATGTCAAAGGTTAACCATGTTGTGAACTTTATGTCCAATGTACTTAAAAACTTAAAAATAGAGGACGAAAATGTTTCACAAGGAATTGAATTTATTTCTGATCAACTTAAATTGCGAACATTATCAAAATAACGTTATAGATATTCCACTATCACTATGGTTTTTTGCTCAATTTTATATACAATTAGTCCTCATGCATATAGATATTTACGAAATCGTGGACCTATAATTTTGCCCCATCCCGAAACAATCAAAGGAGTCTGTAATGGTTTTCTAACTGATCCTCATATTGATGAGACGAAAACTTTTTTAACATATGCACAAAAAATCTTTAAATATTTAAAAGACCAAGACTAATATGTTAGTTTACTAATTGATGAAATTCACATTGATCCATATTTAGATTATAAAGGTGGTAATGTTGTAGGAGCTGCAATAAATAATAACGATTCGTTAGCGACATCTACGTATACATTTATGATTACTAGCATTTGTTCAAATTTTAAAGAAGTTGTTCATATTGCTCCTGTGTCTAAAATTAATCACGAATTACTTGTCAGTCTTCTTAAAACAATTAACCATCTAGAGTCTAATAATTAGACACATCTAATCTTGACTGTATTTCGAAATAGTTAACAGTTAACCATTTATATTATTCTTTACCTGTGTTTTTCATATACTCCGATAGATTTATGCCGTAATACCTTTGTTTAGTTTGATCTTTTTATTGATCTCCAAAACTACATTAAAACGATTTCAGACATATCTACTTAAATAACTACATAAAGCCCGTAATAACATAAGTATCTCGTAAGCCTCCGGATCGTGACGTCACGAGGCAGCACATTGTCCTTGTATTAGAGGTGTTGTTGCCACAGCCCCCCCATTCTTCTCCGTTCTCTTGATGCCTTCTAATCGTCTGATTTTGATCTAGTTGGGCTGTAGTTGAAGGTCGAAAAGAAAGCTGTTGACAGCTAAAAGAATAACCCCGATTATGGGCATTTTAAAACAATTCGTTTTCCCCTCTTCTAATTATCCCACCACCCTCAGCATCATCTTTTTTTTTGTAAACTCGAGACATGCAGTAGAAATCATTTTTCCATGCTTTTAATTGATCGTTCCTCCATCCCCTTGAGCCCATCTGCACAAACCATGCCAAAATGATGGGGCGACACGACTTGATAGATTGGGCAAAAAAAAATTTTTGAATTTTTTTTTTTGGAAATGGGTTTGGCTTCCGAAAACTCGTTCGATTAGCCACAGAATGTTTTTGAATTTCAGTTGTCTGTTTTCGAAACCCAGGTCCAGTTCACCATAACTTTCTTTGACTATAGGGGCTAGCTTCTAACATTCAGCTCCTAACGGAAAATAAAATAATATTCTCCCCAGACACCTGGAAATAAAACCCATACAGGTGACCCATGATTTATTATTATAAAATCTCTACTCTGCGCTGTTACGTGCGTTTTTTATATATTTCCAGTTATTCCTGCATAAGCAACTTAAATGTTTCGCGATTTTCGTGAACTTCGGGTAGATGTAAAGTTTAGTACGATTCCATTTCAATTTGTCCATCACGACCCCATATCCGCCCAAGTTTCTCGCGTAAGCCGTTTACGTGCAACAAGAACAACGGGACTGAGGCAAAGGACTCAGCGAAGACAAAAGTTGGGGAAAAGTTGCTCATAAAGGCGTTCCGTTCCGGCTGCGAAACATTCCAGAGTAATTAAGTTGTTGCCGACTGAGGAAGGGAAATGTGTTTAATGAGGAGGATTGTTCTGCATTGGACACAAAGTTAATTAGCAACCTACACATTTTACATGGTAACAGGCTGAGCAGCAGTTACTTGTCGGCTCTGACTTTTTACGGGCCTGTCACCACCTGGGGGAGGGGAAGGATCGAATTCTCCTTGGAAATGTTTGTATAGAGTGATATTCGAAATGGTGGTATAAAATATATGTGATAAAAAAATAACTGATTTTACAACTGTTTTCTTTTAAAAAGAAAGTGTATAAGGAGGGTAGAAGTATATTTCTATCTAACAAGTTTTTATTTCTACGGAGTATTATACTACTATTTATGTTTTTACAGTGAATTGGAGATTACTAGATATTACAATCAATCGACATCATTGCTATCTATTAATGCTTTCCATATCCAGAAACTAAGTGGTAATGTCTCTTTCTTGTGAAAGCATACGACATGATGGGGAATTTCGATTTCAATTTCCTCTTCGCCACACATTTTTCAAGTAAGATCCTCTGTCGCCCCTTGTTCACTGCGTGACTTTTTAAGCAACCCTACCGGCATTCCCCGGCATACAACCCATGTTGACCATTGTGCTTCACAGTTTTGAAAATAAAGGAAATCGTGCAGACAAATGAATAAAATAAACTTATAATATAATTGCACCACAAATTAATACATGAAAAAGTCTAATAGGGAAATTTATAAAAAAATAAAAAGAAATGTGTGAACAGTAGATAAAAAACTAGAAGCAGTAGTAAGTAGCTACATAAATCGCGTTTTTGGTACTTTTTGGATTTTGACTATTTTCCAGCGCGCTCTAGTGGCGGCCATAGAAAAAAATTTAATGCATTAAAAATGTAGGAAATTTCATCTACTTTAATTTTGTATGAAATGATCTTTTCGATAAAACGCATATTTTTTTATATATAGGCGGGATACCGAAAAATATGCTAAAATTATTATTTTTGTCGCAAAAAAGGAGCTCCGGGCAAAATATCTCTCAGAGAAGTTCAGATTCATGTTCAGAGTCCCAATCAACATAAAGGGTGAGAGAATTCTATGGCAAAACTTTCCCCTTTTTGCCTTTCTTTTTTCTAACATGCTTAGCCTATTATAGCCATTGGAGAAAATTGATTAACTAAAATAATGTAAATGAGAAGGAATTGAGATAAGAAACCAACTGACTATTTGCGACTAATGCAACAACACTTAGGGCTTTTGCAGACGGTGCGACTGCGATGCGATTTACGGGTTGGTTTCCAAAATTTGGTTTTCAGCGATAAAAAATAAGAAATTGGTCAGCCGTGTTGTCGGCTGAGTTTTTCTTGCAGGCAGTGCGCAGTCACATAAGTTGTTAATTCTGTGGTGCAGTGTACTTGTAGTATGAATAATAAGAGACCAATGATTCTATTGTTTTTGCTAGATCGAAGACGAATGAGGAAACATGTGACACCTCTCCTTTTTAATGACATTACCTTATTTAAAGGGCCTCTCATCAAGGAGATGTGATGTAATGAATTTTTTCTTTGTTGCCTATCGGCTGCTCAGTTAAATACGGAGGTCGTGGATAAGTGGATTTGCTAGAGGCTTGCACTTAGATACTTTTAGATATATCACCAGAATATTCCTTAAAACCTGGTAATTCCTAGGGGCAATTAGTTATTCAAAAATACCTTTTCTCTTCTCTGGAGATCCCCTCGTGAATGTGCTGGGTTCCTGGGATCCTAGTCTGAAGCTTCGGCTTGGTGGTCCAGCTGAGCTGATACGTAGCCTCTAAGGGTGATGTATACCCCAATGGGTGAAATGTCCGGCTGCAGGGGGAGGTATCTTCCAGTCTAACGTTCAGGAATCGGTAATAATGGTCTCTGCTCACCACAGGAATTGATTCTCGGTTCATGAAGGTGTGGAAGAAAAATTTACCAGTATCAGGTTTTACAAATTTGGACAAAAAAATATATGTATAAATTCCCGCTTGAACCGGATATCAAGAGTGAAATTTATACTAAAATGAATTTAAATAAAATAACTAGATTAATAGTTCAAAAATATGAGTTTTAATTATAATAAAAATATTGTAAAGTTAAATGTTGCAAGTAAATTTTGATTAAATTCTCAAAACTTGAAATTAGACTTTATCAAAGTAAAAAAATAATATTATCAAGACAGGAATGTGATATGCAAATTTTCACGATGATTAAATAAAAAAATAAAAATTTGAAATAAATGCTGCTTTTTGCCGATGCAAAATATAAGCAAATATGTGGCTTACGCCGTCGAAGTAATATCTTTTTAAAAAATTTAAAGTATGCTACCATTCGGTAAACAGTAGCAGTGATTCAGAATCACCAGGTAGGTAGTCCAAAACCGAACGAATCAAATTTAAATTAAATATATATTTAATTCAATAAAACAATAAAGTGGTAATCATATACCAAAATAGAACAAAAATATATACGTGGCTTTTGTGCCCACAGCTCACTCCAAGTAGTTGCTATTGTTTAAACCGTAAAATTTAATATGGCATTAACCTATTTTAAGGTTATCACAAAGCCTTAATTACTTGGCCCAGCTGTAGAACATTTACACATATCTCTTAATAATAATAAAATATTGTTGACTGTACCTGGTAACTTTGAATCACTGCACCAGAACAACGAAGATATATCTTCGAGAGCGTAAGGTCGACAGGCTAAAACAAGCCGGCAGAAAAAAGGAATTCAGATTCTTGCGGATCTCGCGTATAAATATGCTTGTAGCGGGACGGAAAGGTAGGGGTAACGGTAGATGGTGAGTCGTTGTGAATTTCTACAAGGTCGCGCGGTTTTATTTCAAATATTTGAAATAGGAATTCAAACATTAGCCATAAAACGGAACGGAATTTATTTACGTTGCACAATTAAATCGACGTTATTAATCGACACATCAAGACGTTATTGAGTACATCAAGAAGATAGCTCAAAGATAGCACAAACTGCCAAGAATTGCAACATTGGAAGTTTCTTCTCTGACAAATCTCGCAACCAGCAGTGACATGTCTAGAAATGTGCATTTATTTTAGTGGTTGGTTTAATACCGCACGGAAAATTAACGGACGGTATTTGACCGACAGAAGTACTGTACTGCGATGCTATAAAATGCCGCAATTAGTTTTTGACGCTTCCGCATAATGTGAGAAACGCTCATAACATTCCATATATTTTGATGGTTTCGCGATATTGTTGCGATATGCCGCAAACGGCCGCAAAAGGTCAAGTATTTCCTGTGGCCACCTATTGGGTAACTTGGGTAATTGGATGTTGAAGCGACCCACCTGCGAGACGTCCCCTGGCGCTGTTTTTCCAATTGAATGAACCAATGACTCGCCACAGCAAGTGAACCCAATATTTTTCGCCGAAACTGCGCTTTTCGTCTCGGCAACATTGTTTATAACACAATAATAATTTAAAACAATCAACGTATGTGAGGTTAGGTGATTTGTCATTTACACATTTATTTTGTTGACACCAAGCGCGCACGCGACGAGATTTTCAATTAGAATTAGTGGCAAAAGCTTGGACGTTGCAAGGTACTAATTCTAACTGTAAGTGTAAGTATAAGTGGAAACGTTAATTTAAAGGTTGTGAATGATCATATTATTAAGTCACATGCCAAGCTTTTATGCAGTGGCGGCTCGTGACTAAAGCATCAGGTAGGACAGACAAATTTAATATTGATATGAAATTTGGTCCGCGAAGCACTAATGGGGCCGCAGGCGATAATTTTTCAAAATTTCAAGGTTACGCGTTTCCCTGGCATTTCAGAATTTCAATTAAAAATCCATTTACAAAAAATTACAGGGTTTCACAAAAATGATTTATGGAAAAAGTATCAAACTTTTTTGAAATAATATTTATTCACGAATTACTGATGTTATAAATAAATTGAAATAAACAAAATATATTTTATTAGATTGTTAAATATCTTTTATAAACCAATAGGTATTTCGTTTGTCGAATTTACGATCAATGATTCAACGAATTTTATTTTCCTTGCCGTATTTGGATTTTTTTATTTAACTCTAGTTTGTCAATTTACTTTTGGAATTTTAAAATAATAATCTTTTTCATGAATTTATAAAATGAGTAGTTTGTGTGTTTGAAAAAAAGAACAGCTCCTAGGTATATCAGAACTTTCCAAAAATAAACAGTTCAGCAAGAACCAACGGGAGGTACAGAGTTCATTAATAATTTCAATTAAATAATTTTTAATGGTTTTCGACAAACCACTAAAAACAGTAGATTCATCCAAAAATTCTTTGAATTTATTATCATATTTGGAAAGTAGACTTGCAAGCTGGCTGGGAATAAATGCTTTATCATCAAAATCTAAACTGCAAATTACAACGCAAAAAATTACAAAATACGAATATTACGAATAGGATAAGAAATATTTAAATATGTAAGGTAAGTAGGTACCTAATCAAATCACGTCAATCACGAACGACAAGACGAAAAATCGAAGGAAAAACTAAATCCACATACCTACTCTACCCGGTATTGTATCTTGTATCTGCACAATACAACTGTGATCTAAACTCTAAACTGAAAACAGTGAAATCTGAATCCTTAATCATATGACTTTGTAACACCAATCACTAATAATTAGGGGCTGAAATTGAAGGGCGCGAATCGTGGACGCTACATCACTCAAACCGCGCCGATGGGCAAGCCCGTAGCATAATATACAAAATAATGCACGAAACAGGTGCGCCTGCACTGAATTCCTCTTCAAGTCGGTTTAAGAAGTCTGTTTTCATTAAAAATCAAAAAATATATTTCCCACTACTTGATTGATATCGTTACTTATTAGTTTCATTACTTGTTAGATTGTAGATTAGATATTAGCAATTATTAGATACACAATTATATAATCATAGGTAGCTGAGAAGCTAAAAATGAAGGGCGATCTTATTTTCGTATATCGATATGCAAAGTAATTAGTTTCCTACACGCCTAACCTATAGGTAGGTTATAATAAATACTTCGATTAATTGGTTTTTAATAAATATTAAATACCGTGGTACTAATACTAGATCAAATATTAAATCCCGTACAATTTAGTGGCAATTATAATAATAAAGTTTTTATTATTATAATTACGTATCACTTCAATTGTACGGATTTAAAATTTCATCTAGAATCGCGGTATTTAATATTTATTATTAAGTTTTAAGACAAAAAATATTAGTTCAGCAAATAGTTACTTTGCCGCTTCAGAAAAGTGACGGTCGACTGGCGCAGGTCAGCCTACGGGCCAGCCAATCTCAGACTGTCTCAGGCTGGATACAACCTAGGCATACGTTTACCGTTTCGTTCGCACAATCGTCGCCGCGTATACCTCGAACGTATATCGCTTATTAATACAGGCCTGCTTGTCATCTACGGGCTTGCCCATAGCGATGATTAGCAGGTCTCCCTCGCGCTATGGGCAAACTGATCGTACCTATTACTAATTTATATCGGGTGCGTAACGCGCAAAATTTAAATCGGAATGTGATTACTGATTAATAATATACTTTTTACTTTTTATTTATAATCTTACTTAAGACTTTTAAAAATCTGTTATGCTATTGTGTTAAAACATATTGAACATTCTGCATGATAAACTTTTGATTGAAACATTTTTTTGAATATTGTTTTTTTCTTTTCTATTTATACCTTAAATCCTAGGGTGGGCAGTGCCCACCCTGCCCACCTCGAGGAGCCGCCACTGCTTTTACGACTAAGTCTAAGTACTAATTGTAATGAAGCTTAAATCTCATAAATTTGTCACAATTGTGTGATTAATATTTACAATAAGTACTGCTGATTATTTATTACTTACTTATAAATATTGTGTGTTGACAATAAATAATGTTGCTAAATTAGTAGTTTTTTTATGTATAAAAAAATTAATAAGGCGAACATTGATAAAATCTGGTATATTATACGTGTCGTATCTCTGTATTGTATATCACTCGTCTGTTTACAGAACTCACCTTTGGTAAATTTCAGATGAGTGCTGTAAAATACCTCATAATATGGCACTTTAATGTTAACACTCAATAAACAACTGCAATCTCAGACAATTTAAATATATCCACAGGGGAACCTTGTTTGAATTTTTAGTCGATATCCAGATTGGGGATATCCATACGACAATACTGTTTCCTATCTGAATTAATATCCAAATTAATGACATCCATATTATGTACTTTTCTAGAGCACAAGTGGATATCCTTAAAATGCA
>CAXKVY010010034.1:0-21603 GCA_964058915.1 Tetropium fuscum
TTAACACCTGCTAGAGAAAAAGGAAAATCTTCGGTCATGGTTTCAGGAGATGAAACCTACCCAAAATAAAAAATCTCTTTGATATTACTAATGAAGCAACAAGAGTTTTTAACTGCGACGAAAGTGCATTCTTTCACAGCCAAAAGGAGACAAAGTGTTGGCCAAGAAAGGAGACAAAAGCGTTGACAATGCAGGCACAAATAATGACAAGGAAAACCTCACTGTTTTAATAACCGCCAATGCCGCAGAAGATTTTGGACTTCCGATGGTAGTGTTCAAATATGAAAGAATTGTAAGTTATATAGCTCCCAGTGTAAATAAAAGTTGGGGAATTGGACGATCAGTTGGAGAATGGATGGATGTGTGGTTCGACTTTTTTTAAATACATCACTAACTTTTTCTCGCCATGGTTGGAAAAGAAGAAACTTCAAAAACCTATACTACTTTTCATAGATGGCCACAAATTGGGATAAATATAAAGTCATATGTGAGACTTTATATTTATCCCAATTTTGTTCCCAAAATAGAATAGAACTCTTCACCTTATTTCCAAATTCGACGCATTTGACTCAACCGATGGACGTTTCTGTCTTTAGACCGTTGAAGATATTTTGGAAAAATGCTGTTAGGATTGGGATATTGAAAACCATGGCAGTAAATTATGAAAAGAAAATTTTGGACCAATATTGGAAAAAGTTTTCGGAAAAATAACAAAATAGGTAATCCAAAACGGCTTTAAAAACTGTGAGTTATCACCATTTAACGTGGACAATGTGAAGTGGTGAAAAATTTCTGAAAAAAAAACGAATACCCAACATTTCGTAAGAATAAAAGAATCTTTAACAGCTATGGAGAAATTTATTCCATTAGATACTCGTAAGATAAAAACATTTGGAACAGCTTTTAATCAGGAATGGACTGGAAGTATCGAAGATCTTTCGTTATTTATGATATGGAGTTCTATGAAAAAAGTAGTAAACAAAAGTGCTGAAGGAAAAACTTCACCAGATGAATACAAGGAAACATCCTCTGAAACTGTCGATGTTTCAGGAGATGCTTCAGCCACAAGAATATGATGGGGAAATTCAGCCACAAGAACTTGATTCGCAACCAAGTTCCTCTGGCATACTCAACATGCAAGGAGTGAAATTGGGTAGAGCTTTTGAAAATCCGAAAACTCCACCCAAAATAATAATTCATTCTGTAAAGACTTTGTAACCATTGCAAAATCTTCACCGTCACCTTTAAAAGAGCAAGTTCCAACTCCATTTAAAAAGGTATTGTTTTGGCCGGATGAGAAGAAAAAAGGTAACAAAATAAAGAAGGAAAGAGTTCCGTCGGCGATAACTTCTGAACTTTGGCAAGAATATCACATTAAAAAAGAGCCTGAAAAAAGAAGAAAGAGGAAGAAAAACTCAGAAGAACGCAGAAGAAAGAGTTACAAAATGCAAATGGAATAAAAATAAAAAGAACACCTAGCGACAGCACATGTTGGCATTGTTTAAGAAATTGTAGCACATATAATAATAATATACCTAGACAAAACGCAAAATCTTGTCAATTGTCAATTTTAATTTGAAAACAACAGTAGGTAGGTATTTACATTCAACTGTGTAAAAATCGTGCCTAAAATCATGTTGGCGAGAAATACGTCATGTGAGGTGCATGCGCACGACTAAGCAATTTTGGTTCGGCAACCTGACATACCATTGCCTTTGTATTATGCTAGTACTAATTTGTTGTTCGTACTTTGTTGTAATATTGTATTGTCTATGATTTGAGATGAGACATTAGTTACAGCAATTAGATGATATCATAAAAATTCAATTCTCTGACATTGTAAAAATTGTAATTATAATACGGCTAGACCGGCGTTGCAGTCAGTTATTAAATTTTCACGGATATTTTTAGAAGAAGCTTCACTTAACAATACTTTTTTACGGTAATTTAATAACATAATGTACACTGTAATGAACTAGCAGACGGTTACATAACGTCTCGATTGACGGTTCCTAGAATGGGATTAATTATCCACCGAAAATGTATAAAATTCATTCATGATGAATACGAGCGTACAGAATTTCCAGAAGGACAAATTACCGCTTTCATGAATCAGTGAATTTACTGGCAGGTGAAAATACATATCTACCAATATAAAAAAGCTAATACACAAAAAAATACAGCTTCTGTATTGCGCATATGCCTATCTCATCCGATAGATTGTTTCAAGATTTTGTTAGGAACGCGGCACACTATTATATTTATAATATTCCGGACAAGAAAACAATTTTTTTGCTTCGTTTTTTCATTATGGGTCCCATCTCGACTTAACGATATTGCGTCACCATACCATACCAGAACCAAATATCTCCGCATTCTATAAAGTCCACTAAAAGCATTCTATAAATTATATTTGGTGCGTTGAAAGAATCTAACAACTAAATATGCCAGTTAAATCATTAGGGCCTAAAATTTTAATAGAGATCACATAGCAACATTTAAGAAACTATATTTAGAATAGAATGTAGAATGTAGAATGTAGAATGCTCTGTAGAATGTTATTGAATTCCCAAAAATCAAAATTTTGTACAAAATACAATGTAAAATGTGTTTTTTTTCGTATTATTAAAATACCAGCTCAACAAATGGGTGCGATACATGGTAGTGTGTAACAAGAAGGTACATGACATTTACATAGACAAAAATAAATTGCTACTGGATAGGGCTGGAACCTTTGGTAACTATAACACTCAGAGTAGTTTCCACAAACACCAAAACACTTTCACTTCGCTCGACGCGCGCGTTTCGCCAACCAAGTTGACATCATCCGGAGACGATTAAAACTAATCTTAAACTACAAAATCTATCATATTTATACTATTTTCATGGTGACGTCACTAATGATATCACCGTGAAATTTACCCGTGACTAATCACGCTTTAATGATCGGTTGCTAAGCAACGCGTAAAGCGGGCTATACGGTATGATATCACCGTGACATTTACGCGTGACTAATCACGCTTCAATGATCGGTTGCTAAGCAACGCGTAAAGCGGGCTATACGGTATAGGTCCCTTGTCGCTATTCATACTACTTTTACATTTTACAATTTCTATGCTATGCTCTCAAATGCATCCAACTGTCTATTATTGGTCACATTTCTAACTAATCTTAAATTACTAATATCTATTCTATGATGGTTGTTAAAAGCATGTTGTGCAACACTAGACTTATCTGTTCTTCCATATTTTAGATGAGCCATATGCTCTTAAAATCTGGTGTTAATTGATCGTCTCGTTTGTCCAACATATTTTCGATCACAATCATTACAACTATTTTCGTAAATCCCAGACCTTTCATTTGGAACAATTTTTATCCTTTGGATTGTCTAAAAGTTGTTGTAATTTATTACTCGACGAATGAATCGCTGTTATACCCACGTTTTTGAAGACCTTACTCAAACTACGAGTAAACAGGGGTTTGTACGGGATGGATACATATTTTTGAGTCTCTATATCCTTTTGAAAGGTCGTAAAATTACGAAGTGTGTCCTTAAATTTACGCTTCCTAATTAGTTTTTCAACTATATCTCTAGGATAACCATTACTCACAGCTATATCTTTAATTAATACTTTTTCTTTTTCAAACCTCTCATTACTGAGAGGGAAACTTAGTAAACGATGGATAAGAAAATTAAAACTTGCCATTTTATGTTGATAGCAGTGGTGAGAGTCATTAGGGATATAGGGATATTAGGGATATGGTAGATTTTGTAGTTTAAGATTAGTTTTAATCGTCTCCGGATGATGACAACTTGGTTGGCGAAACGCGCGTCGAGCGAAGTGTTTTGGTGTTTGTGGAAACTACTCTGAGTTTAAAAATAAATTGGATTAATCTTCTAACAGTAATGAAATCGATAAAAACAAGTAAAAACGGCAAAAGCAGTATCCATGTTGGAGAGTAGAACGTCTTGTGGCAGCCGTTTTTTAAGTCTATTTGGATGCGGTCTTTCACTCAAATTTAGGTTTATAGCACTAGTTGTTTATATTTTTAAAAAAGTTTTTGGTACATGATTTTATAAATTCTTAAATGACTCTGTTAATAATGGGGTAGAGCATCGCTAGTCGTGCACATCCGCCGTTTTTATTAATATGATGGCTCCATGCAGGGCCGCATCACCCATTAGGCCCGTGAAGCCCGTGCCTATGGCCCGTGCATATGGCCCGCTGCTTCATAAATCATTTACATAGGTACTCTTTTGTTTTATTTTATCGTAAAAACTTTCAATTTACTTGTTTAATTTATGGATAATTATTTTAGAGCTGCAATATCTAACTCTTTATTCTCTTTACTATTACAATACTGATACTGTACAAAGCAAACTCGTGAGTCGTGCGACGTGCATTCCTGGCTGCGTGTGTCATGAGTGTAAGCTCGAGCTTTAATTATCGATAGTATTCTATAATCTACAATCTAAAATTCTGCTATTCTAGAATCTGCATCTGCAATCTCAATCTGAAAATCTAGAATCTGCAATCGATTTTTCCAAACGTTGAGATTATACTGCGAATTTTCTTGACTATTCCAGTATCTAATGCTACAGGCGAAAGATCATTCTCAACGTTAAAGCGCGTAAAAAAATACTTACGCAGCACCATGGGTCAGACACATTTGAGTTCTTTAGCAATTCTGAACACTGAATCCAAAATTGTACAAACACTGTCATTTGATTCTACTGTTAAAACATTTACGGAAATGAAAGCCAGGAGAAGACCAATAATCTATAGTTTTAGGAGCAAATTTATTCTGCATGTATTTTGTATGTACCTACATTTTTCAAAGAGGAGGATTCCTAGTTATTTCTTCATTGTTGATAATGATATTGTTGGGATTTTGTGGTCTTCTTAGAGTATATAATTTTGTCTTGCGCTGTTGGGGTTGGAGTTTAGTGATTTGAAGAGAATTTGCAGCAATATGGTTATCCTGATTCTGTGCTATTAATGCGGTGTCTCTACACATACATTGCAATGGTAGCTGTTGAAGGTGTGGGAATATCGTGAACAAAGATATTAAATAAGATGGAGCCCAATATTGAGCCTTGGGGTATTCCGATGAAATGATGAAATAATGTTGATGTTGTATGCCGCCGTGTGATTAGCCTGCCTAGTAACCCTTTTAACCATACTTCATAAAATGCTTGGGCTACTTACTTCCAAGAGGACTTTTGTTGTGTGGTATTTCTGTTCTAAAACCTGAAGAAATAATTTTGTAAATATGAAGAATTTGTTGCGTTGTTGAGTGACTAGGTCTGAATCCCAACTGAGAGTCCGGTAAGATGTCTTTTTCTTGTAAGTAATTACTTAGTTTGGTGTATTATTAGTTTCAATAAGGTGGTCAATAAGCTAATTGGTCTGTAATTTTCGGGTTTAGTTTTATCTTTTGCGGGATTGTTTTCGGAAGAGAATTATTTCAGCATGTTTCCATTTCCTAATTATCCTAATATGAGGCATCGGTTAAATAGGGTGGAGAGAAATTACTATGACTTTCTTGTCAATTTCTTTAGGACGACGTTGGGTCGTCATGTCCAGGAGATATTTTTAGTGGTAATAATTTTATCTTAGTCCTGTACCACAAAAAAATGTCGTAACAACAATTCCAAACTTCCAAATAATCTACTTCAAATAACACATAACTTGTCGTTTGGTCCAAAAAACCTCGAAATCATAGCTTTTGATTTTTTCGGGATTTGTGAATAATACATCGTTTTGGTTGAAATTTAATGGTATCTAATTGTTTACTAAGTCTATCGTTGCTCTCGTAAACTCATTGTCATTATCATTCCGAGAGAATGTATTTTCACATTTTACATTTTATATTTTTCTTTATCACTACATGTTTTATCATTATTTATTTTTAATGGAGTTCAGTTGTTGTGCCAAGATCTTGGAAAACAAATGTTCAGAACCCTGTAATTGGGGGGGTACGGCCCTTTGCTCCCCTCCAAATACTTTTCAACGTACGTCTATGGTCTTAAAGCTAAGTTCGTTTGATAGAAAATTTGATTTGCAAAATTTTAAGTCAGCATTTTTTTATTTAAAACTCAATTTTTTAGATATATTACATTTTCTTAGTCAATGTCAACAACTTTTGCCGTACTTAAATCAACACAAAATAGTCTTCAAATTAAATCCTTAAATTAAGCCTTAAAATTCAAAAGTCTTAAAATTCCTGAAATGTGAAATATTTTGTACAGATTAGTAATAGTGATTAGTAAATGTCCAATTAATAGTAGTCAAGTAGTCCAAAGTGAACTTCCTACACTTATGAAGAAAGCTCATGGCGCCCAGCATAGAATGTTTGGTAAGCCTAAAACAGGAATGTTCGTCATTTTGAGGAATGAGGAAGCTGAGCTTCCAAGTAACTTGAGATCCCGTGCAGCCTCTGAGCATATGGCGGTGATTCGGGCATTATTCATGTGTTATAAATCACTATTAGGATGTAGAAATGTCATTATATACAGCAAAAAAATCCACACTTAATGTATACCGAGGTATTCGGAACATAAACATCAGTCCGTTTTTAGCTGACCTTTTATATAACACACGTCTATAACTAGCAAAAAGAGTTAGTTCTCTTTTCTATTCGCATATTTGCTATAGGCAATAGTGGATGCCGATGATATAAGATATTACATAATACTCTTTTTCGTCAAATTAGCGTATGTTTTTAAAGGTATCTTAAATTCTGCAGTCTACATCGTAAAATTTTATGTCGAAGCAGGCGCCAATAGACTTTGGACTTAATAAATCACTTATTATTATATTTATAGCTTAAGCCCTTATGTTTATATTATACCATAAAACGGGGGGGGGGGGTATTATTATTAACATTTTTGTCTTTTTTATCGTTTTTATTAATTGTTTTAGATTTGGTTCGTTTTTTTTTTCTTGTTTAGATTATCCATTTTTTTAATTTTTTTATTATTTTCTTTAAGTTTTATTGGGACATTGCAATGGGGTGCTCCAAGCAAGCGACCTAGGAATGTGCCTCATATTTCTATGACGATTAAAGGTGTGCTCAAAAGTTTGTTTCTATCTTATTAGTGTTTTTTAATATTCTCTATTTGTGTTGTTTGATTATTTGTTTTGTTTGTTTAAAAGAAATTATTTTAGTGTAATGCCAAATAATGCCTTAAAAGAAGCTAGTGCGCTGTTATAATGTGTTTATAAGAATAATGTGTTTCTAACTGGTATTGTTAGATCTTAGTATTTTTTAATATTTTTTAAGTGTTTTACATTCTTTAAAGAGTTTTGGTTTATGTCGAAGTAACCTTGGTGTAGTTCAATCTCGATTTTATACGTCAATACGCAGTGTGCCGAAGTTACCCCCAAGACGGGGTAACTTGGTCACCAAAAAGAAAATAAAAAAAGGGTGAAGGACGGATGGGGGGGGGGGTTAATTTTTTCGCCAATCGATAGCCAAGGCTTCAGTTGTTACGATGGCAGGGTCTGAAGGTCATAGTTTCAAAGGATACCCACAATGGCCGGAATGGGAGATCGGGGCAGTATAACTTTTCTTA
This sequence comes from Tetropium fuscum, assembly GCA_964058915.1. NCBI lineage: Eukaryota > Metazoa > Arthropoda > Insecta > Coleoptera > Cerambycidae > Tetropium > Tetropium fuscum. The sequence goes on from CAXKVY010010034.1 coordinate 7,580, forward strand.
CAACACGCTAAAATCGTCACTATAAAGGCGCTTTATATCAACAAGTTGTTACGTTTTGATAGAATACTAACAACTTAACAAGTAATACTCATTATAATTTTATCATTTTTTATAAATTCTAAATAATAAATACAATTTCATCTCCCAAAATTAAATATTCAAGCAATTGATATTAATAAAGCTACATCCCCAATTTGATTAGATAAAACAGGTAATATCCCAGCATTAGAAGATTTTTTATTTTGATAAAAAATTATTAAACAATAAGATACCAAGCCCAATCCATCTCATCCTAATAGAATTGAAATTAAATTTGGACTAATAATTAATAACATTATTGATAACACAAACATAACTACTAATAAAATAAATCGATTAAAACTAAAATCTTGAAACATATATTCTTCACTATAAAAAACAACTATTGAGGAAATAAATACAAATACAAATCTTATAAAAATTAATGATATTCAATCTATTAATAGAACAAAAAAAATCATCATAATGATAAATTAGGCATAATATTAATTAATCCTTTATTTATATATATATATATATATATATAGTCTTCGTCTTCCTCTTCGTACATAAATAATATTAGCTAAACAAAGTAAACCAGAAGAACATAATCCATGGGCTATATTACTAAAGATCCCCAAAATCCCAAATATTAAGAGTCATAATTCCAGCTAAAACCAACCCTATATGAGCTACAGATGAATAAGCAACTAATGATTTTACATCTCTTTGACAAATACACATTAAAGAAATAAATAATCCCCCAATTAAACTAATATTAACAAAAATAATATTAATTTTAATCCCAAAATGAATAATGAGCTTATTTTTCAAACGTAAAAATCCATATCCTCATAACTTTAATATAATCCCTGCTAAAATTATAGAACCAGCCACTGTGGCTTCAACATGAGCCTTAGGTAATCATAAATGAATAAAAAACAGGGGTATTTTAATAAAAAAATACCATATTTATCCATATACCTATAAAAAAATTGTATTAATATTTTTATTTATAAAAAAATAGCCTTAAAATCGCTACTAGCAAATCTGTGCGCGGAAAACTTGGAGAGCTATGTTAAATATTAAGAATTTATATATGAATATATCAAATGAAATGTAGACAAAACTATGAAAGTTTTTTAAAAAAATCAGCACGCTAGGATGGTTTTCGAGAACAAAACAATGCATTTGCAACAGTATACCTAAATTTTAAATTACCACATCAGACGTATCACATAAATATAATATATCTACCATTATCTACATACCATTCTTTAAATTTATTTTCTCCACTCTTTTGAACAGTCACCGATTGTTTTGACAACTCTTCAATCTTGGGGAAGCGAAAGTATTTGAGGTTACTTCCTTTAGTGTTTCGGCTATAATTACAACACCACGCGACAGCACAGGTTTGATTTGTTTAAGAATTGTAACACATATAATAATAATACTCACACGTATCCACCTCTTACACAAAAGTGGACCTTTGAAAAACAAAATTAGGTAGGTCTGGTATTTACAGTCAACTGTGTAAAAATCCCGCCTAAAATCATGTTGGCGAGAAATACGTCATGTGAGTTGAATGTGCACGACTGACCAATTTTGATTCGGCAACCTGACCTACCATTGTCTTTGCATCGTGACTAAGCCCTACGGTAGCACAACGTTCTCCTCGTCGGCGTCGGCGTCGCTGCCAAAACCGTTTCCGGCCATCTGGAGATTCAAGCGAAATCTTGAATTATGTAATTATAGGTTTGGATTTTACTGAAAATATCTCTCTTATATCTTATATCTCTTCCAAAAACAAACCTATTGAGGTGAATCAAAAAACAAAATGCTTAGAATGATAGTGGCTTGCTTTTAACTTTACCTTAAAATTGTGATGCTATAACTTGCATTCAGGTAGCAATTTTTTCTTTTTTTAAGAATTATTAGAAACCTATATTCATCTTTACTGATTCCACACCCTGGAAACAGCCTCCATATGTTCATATAGGAGTGGATTCTGAATCAAATATTTACGTAAATATTTTCCCGAATCCCGAATCGGCCTTACTTAACTATTATTCGAATTTATTTGAAAGACTACCATTAATCTGGAAAATACTTAACTCGTTATTTTTTTATTTATTTATTTATTTTGTATAAGTTTTAGCATTTATACGTGAAAATATTCTGAAATCGCTTTTACTTAGTACATTCATTCATCATTGTAGATTACTTTTCATTGGGACTATATACACAGAGAACTATATACTATATACTATATACTATATACTATATACTATATACTATATACTATATACTATATACTATATACTATATACTATATACTATATACTATATACTATATACTATATACTATATACTATATACTATATACTATATACTATATACTATATACTATATACTATATACTATATACTATATACTATATACTATATACTATATACTATATACTATATACTATATACTATATACTATATACTATATACTATATACTATATACTATATACTATATACTATATACTATATACTATATACTATATACTATATACTATATACTATATACTATATACTATATACTATATACTATATACTATATACTATATACTATATACTATATACTATATACTATATACTATATACTATATACTATATACTATATACTATATACTATATACTATATACTATATACTATATACTATATACTATATACTATATACTATATACTATATACTATATACTATATACTATATACTATATACTATATACTATATACTATATACTATATACTATATACTATATACTATATACTATATACTATATACTATATACTATATACTATACACTATACACTATACACTATACACTATATACTATATACTATATACTATATACTATATACTATATACTATATACTATATACTATATACTATATACTATATACTATATACTATATACTATATACTATATACACAGGAACTCATTATTATAAAGAAGGAATCGGGACACTTATTCGTAAATGACACACGTTCCCATTGAGCCTAGGTCCAGTTACATGCTCTGTGGCAAAATTTAGTTTATCCCTCCGCTTAGCAGCAACTCTTGATCTCAAATTACCTGCTATAAATCGCTGTCTATTTTTTGGAGGTGCGGCAATTTCTCGGAGAAGATTTCTCGCTTTCGCTCGACTAATACAAACAATATACGTTTCTGACTTATATTAGTCTTAGTGAAAAGGAATAAAATCCTTGTGCAATGGATACCATTACAAGTCTGATTCCTTTCCATTATTTGGGACCAATTAATTATACATTGACATAGTTAACAAGTATTGTATTTGTAAAAGCAAAAATAGAGAACTGTAAATGTTGGACTGCAAGAATATTATCCGCAGCTCCTCGGAGAAATTAAAATAAATTTTTATGGGACACGTTACAATTATCAGATTTGGCATTCAAACATCTGCTACTATCACCATTACCTTACCTCTTAAAATGCCTCTCCTGCAAAAGCTGTTATTGTAAGTGAATTTCCAAAGACATAATTGTCAAGTACGTTCGCTCGTCGACTATACAACATTAATTCTCCATTTTAATAGTGCCCGTTAACTTACAGAGAGGGACAAATAAAAGTTTAATCATTTACAATTTGCAATAAGCTATTAATCCTTTCACTTTAAATAAATAGTTGCCATACATTATTCCTTTTTATAGCCTTTTAATTACTGCAGTATTTACTGTTTCAGGCTCTATTAATGCCAAACCATATTCAACGAAAACTAAAAATTTAAATTACTTTTATATATACACTCACCGGCAAAATAATCGATCCACTCAAAATATTGATGAAGTTTGCTTATCAATAACTTTGTTAATTTAAGTCCGATTTGATGATTTTTTTTCATCTAGTAGGTAAATTTATAAAGAATCTCACAGAGGATTCAAATTAAAAGAAAAACTAGGCAAATGTCTATATTATACAGAGTGGCTAACCTGTTACACCTTATAATTTCTTTTATTATTAATATTTTGTTATTAAGATCCATCTATTCCTTACATTTTCTTTTTTTATTTGTTACAATAACTTTTTTTTTGTTAAAGATACAAGGGTTTTAGAAGAACGTTACAATTAACATTTATTTCTATAACAATTTTAAAAATTTTATTTTTAACGAAAACGACCGAAAATAAACTGAAAAATTTAATCAACTTAGTACGTGTTTTCTCCACGTGCACCAATAACTGCTGCAATTCATCTTGGCATGCCCTCAATTAGGTTTTGAATGTAACCCTGGTCGATTTGCTGCCATTCTTCAATTAAAACTTCACTAAGCTGCTGTAAATTTGCAGGAGCTGGTACACGAGATTGTACTTTCCTTCCAAGAACATCCCAAACATGTTCAATTGGGTTTGGGTCTGGGCATCGAGGAGGCCAATTCATTACTTGGATATCAAATACTCATTAACGCGCAAAAGGAACATAAATATGGTTCTAAAACGTCTCTTATATACCTATCTGCTGTCATAGCTCCCCTATTCACTATGACTAAATCCATCCGGGCTTTCATACTCACGCCATCATCCCACGCCATTACCGAACCGCCTCCATAACTTACTATAGGCGATAAATGGTTTTGGAAGAAACGCTCACCGCTACGCTAGAAACGCTACTGTAAATTCTTTCACGTCCATCCGGTGATGTGAGACAAAACTTTGACTAGTCAGTGATTAGGAGATTGATCCATTCTTCATTACCCCAATATTCGTGTTCCCTTGCATATCTAAGGCGTTCACCCCCAATCGTAATAATTCTGGACCCGTTGCAGGTCTCCCTGCTCTTCAATATCAAAAAGCCGCCTTCTTATTGTTCTATCGCTTACTTGAACTTGCCTCACTTCCTCTAATTGTTTTTTCATTTGCACAGAAGTAATTCCGCAAAACATGTATCGTTATAAAGCGATTATCTCGCTCACTAGTAGATTTTTTTCGACCACAATTATTTCTTCTTGTGAATACACCAAACTATCGAAACCATTTTACAGCTCTTTGGACTTTGCATCTTGAAATTCCCAGCTGGCCATATAATATTGTGACCTACCATCCTGAACCAGAGAAACGGCTCTCGCAGAGTCATACATATTTTTTAAACTAATCGTATTTTTTAAACTAATCATAAACCCGCTGAAATGTGACAAATTGTAAACTAACGGTTGCCAGTTTAGTTCTGACAGAAACAATTATCTGTCAGCCAGCTGTGCAAAAAATCATTCCTTGTTCAACGTTGTTAATACCATAGAAATAAATGTAAAATGTAACGATTTTCTAAAACCCTTGTAGCTTTAACAAAAAAAAAGTTATTGTAACAAAAAAAATGTAAGGAATAGATGTAGCTTGATAACAAAATAAGAAATTATAAGGTATAATATTGGCTGATATATTGTTTTAAAGTTAGAGTAAAAAGGTACTTTTTGTGTCACCCTGTATAATATGGACATTTGCCTAGTTTTATATATATATATATATATATATATATATATATATATATATATATATATATATATATATATATATATATATATATATATATATATATATATATATATATATATATATATGGTCCTAGTATGGAACCCTGTGGTACTCCACGATACAAAGTTACTACATAAGATGATTCACCGTTTAAAATTACCATTTGTTTGCGATTCATTAGATAATTTTGAATTAACTTTACTACATTGTTACTGAAGCCGATATAATGTAATATTGACAGCAACCTTTTGTGATTAATACAATCAAAAGCTTTTGAGTAATCAAGTAGAATTAACACTGTTAATTCATCATTATCCGATGCCTTTAATATATCATCTAAAATGCTAGAACGAGCAGTTGTGCAACTATGACCTTGTCTAAAGCCCGTTTGAGTTTGTGGTAAAATGTGATATTTGTTTAAGTGACTGTTTTTATTTGATTTGATGTAATTTTTTCTAAAACGTTCGATAGCGGATGAAGAATGCTAATAGGTCCCAAGTTTTTGGAGTTCATAGGTTGTGAAATTTTAGGTAATGGTATTACCAAGGATGTTTTCCATAAACTTGGGAAATAGTTTTCCAGTAAACACGAACTTGCAATATGAGTAATATAAGGGAGAATATACGGGCAACAATAATGGATCATGTTTATATTAATTTCATCTATTCCCAAAGCATTACTTTTAATTGATTTAATAGTGTCATAAATTTGTTCGGTTGTAGTTAAAGTAAAATTAAATTGTTCAACAGAATCTATTAGAAGATTATCAGAATAAAATTTTATAGTATCTTGAACATTTCCAGCTGGCATATTTTTCACAAAATTTACAAAGAAAATATTAATTTCATTAACATTTGAAATGTCAGCCGCAATATCAGTATTATTTTTTTTTTTGCGAGAATGAATATTAAGTTCATCAAGATCTTGCCATAAAGTTTTTGAAGTACCTGTTCGTATCCGTGAGTTTAGATAAGCCTTCTTTTCATTTCTTATTGCTTTGCTCGTGAGATTTTTTAAATTTTTGTAAGCCATTAAATGTTCCAGTCTGCCCGAATTTTTATATTTATGTAGAGTTTCATCCCTCATCTTCATCATTAATTTGACATTATCTGTTAACCACGATGCCTTTGGTTTTGTACGTCTAGCAGTTTTTAGTGGAGCTGTTTATTAAACAAATAATATATGTAAATACATATATTTATATATACAGAGGGGCCCACGAAGTTTGCCAGTCGATATTTCGAAAATTATCTGCACTATAATTTTGAAATTTGGTAATTTTAAACAGTCGAACGCGTTGCCCATTTCTGCGCAACGCGTTGCATAGAAATACTTTATTTCACCAGCACATTTCCGGCCACGTGACATCAACCTCAAAATTTTAAAAGGAACACCCTGTATTTTAGAAAACTACGATTTGAATTCTAACTTACCGGTGTAACTGTTGAACTCCACAGGGCGTTAGAAAATTTAAGGGAAAAACACGTCGCAATTGTTATACCCTGTATAAAACAATATTTCATTGAAAAAATAATAGAACATTTCTATTCTTGAAAAATGAGGCCACCATACAAAAAAAAATCCTCGAAATCGGACAAGAGGTCTAGACTAAAATGAGCTTCAAACTTTTGGCTATTTTTTGGTTGTGCGTTAATTTTTTTGCAGAAGTATACCTACTTAAAAAATGTTTTGACTAAATATAGGCAGTTTAAACATTTTTAAATTAAGTAAAATGAAGTCTCTAAATTTACAAGGCCATTAAAAAAATATTGTTTCAAATTTTGAGGCTTGCCATAGTCGTTTATGTTTTCTGACAAGTAATTTTGACGGTTGACATAGAATCCTAAAACTTTTGCGTTTGCTTTTTTTTTAATTTAATGATTTTTTAATAAACCGTGTAGATAAGTGTCAAGATATGCGGGAAAAACAACATGAGCGGCGTGAGGTATTGCATTGTTGTGCATCACAAAGAAATTAATGCCGATATAAGGGTAAGGATATAGGGATATAAATTCCTACGCAAACCATTACAGGATCACCATTAAGCATCGTGGTTTCAGGAATGTTGCACCATGAAAAATGATCATTTGGCTGTCGGAAAATCCTTACGCTCCGATAACATAGACAATAGACATCTGTAGATTCACGCGCCACGACTAAGTACCCGTGAGATATTTTTTAATGGTGAGCACATTTTTATTACACGCATACTTTTGTCGTTGTAAACAAACAAATTATAATTTCGACACGGATCAAGAAAAATTATTTTTGCCATTTATCAAACACAAATTCAACTAGGCAATCCAATATAATTATTGCTCGTCGTTGAAAATAAAATAATAGGTAGGTATTATAAAAATAAAATTAGGTGTGGAGAGATATTTGCGATTATTTTTAGATGAGTTCAAAGATGTTCAATCTATGGAGCACTCGCATAAACATTAATAAACACGGTATAAAAAAATCAGTGTACTTGTGGGAGAATTTATTTTCGACTTTTAATAGTTATGAAGTACATAGCTGAGGACACACGTCACCTCTTTTCTTGTAATCGGGTTATTTTGATTTAGATTTACATGTTAGATGACAAAAAATTATTCAGAGATAGAAACATTTTATACTAGGTATTTATTTATGCTTTATACTATACTATATATTTTATTTATTACTATGACATGTCACCCAATGCCATGACATTAATGCCACCTAAATTAAATAGTTTTTGGTTTTTGCATGAAGGTAAAAAAATATTGTATGCAACTCGGACAAAAAGTGTTTATTGGCAATTGGACAATTTCACGTCGCGTGTACTAAACATTTACTTTTTGCACTTGTTGCATAAATAACTATTATCTACGTTCATGCAAATAAAAACAAAACTGGTTCTTTTTTCTTTACTTTGATCAAAGAACAGGACCAAAGAAAACGGATCGAGAAGACACCAAAACAGCCCAATTTGGTGAACACATCTTAATTTACCTTATGGACCAGGGTCGATACATTTTGAAACAAAAAAAAATAATAGTAGGATGAAACCCATTGGAAAAGGAAAAAAATATAACAAAAATGAAAGGAAAAATAATTTACGGACGATCTGAGGTCGGGAAGTGGAGGGGGTGAGTTTTTAAGGGTAAAAAACGGTTTATCTCGATTTCCAGCAAATCTACAAGTCCTCTGGAAAAAAGTTAAATGGCAGAGTTGTAGGTAATAAAAAGATCTACAAGTTTTGTATTTACACTTTTTTCACATAACGTCAAAATTTATGTGAAAAATTCAAGTAACCAATTCAAGTTTTTGGTTTTCTAATTTTCCAATTACAAAAAAAAATTTAAGAAATTTGGTGAAAACTCCTTATGTTCCAAACACACTGTAATTTTTTTGATTTAAAATATTGATTTTTTCACCTTATTTTGACTTAATATCGAAAAAGCACCCTAATTTTCAATAGAAAATTCTCACGTCAAAATATCTGCTTTTTTAAAAAAAGTCGGTGGTGTTTTTGTCCGTTGAAATCTCTACTTTCTGGATGGTATAAAAAAATATACATTACTATGATAAATGTTCTCAGAAAATGCAGAGGAGCTAGCGAACGTTCATTTATTTGTGCAGTATTTACTGAATACAAGGATTTACATGAATCAGTAAAAGATCATGAAAAATCTGAATTGCACAAGGAAAGCGTAGTGAAGTCAAAAAATTTTGTTGATATAATTTCTAATAAAAGACTTAGCATTGATTTGCAAATCAATCGGGCGGCAAATTATTTGAGAGAGAAAAAAAGAGCCAAATTACACCCAATCCTGAAAACCATAGTTTCATGTGGTACACATGTCCTGCAACTTCTGAAAAAAATCTGGTGATGGGAACTTCTGTGATCTCTTAAAGTTGGTTGATGCAGGAGATAAATTATTGCAATAACATTTAACTACTTGTTTGAGGAAAGCGGGTAGACTTCCCACCGCAAAATGAACTTGTCAGTATTTGTGGAACTTTGATTCAAAAAAAAATCGTTGATGTTGTCAATGATAATCAAACAGTAGCTTTTTCACTACTGGTCGATGAAACTGCTGATATTTCTGGCACCGAGCAGTCAGTTGGAATTCGTTTTATGGGCAAGCAGGGCATGAACAGTAAGTCATATGTACCAAGAGGAATTTTTTGGGTTTTCTCCATTAAAAAAATTGACGCAAAAAGTATTTCTGATGAAATTCTTCTTTTCTGTGAACAATCTAAACTAGATATGGGTCTGGGTTTTGACGGGTGTTCGGCAATGGGTGGCAATGGGAGCGGTGTGTAGAAACGAATTAGAAAAATTAATCCCAAAACCCTTCAATTTCATTGTGCCTCTTACAGCTAAATCTCGTTGTCAATGACTTAAATGCAGTTCCTGAAATACGAAACGCAATAGGAACAATAAAAGGGGTTATTAATTTTTTTCGAGAGAGCACACTAAGACGAAGTCTTAGTCCAAATGCACCGCTTTTATCTTAAACGCGTTGGTCAGAGAAATACAAAAGCATAAGACTATTTTCTCAGAATTTTCGGAAAATTAAATATGCATTAGATTTGTTGCCGACCGATCATAAGTTCAACAGTGCAACTCGAACAGAAGCTCAACAACTTTCAAGCGCAACATCAGAATCTTGTTTTTGATATTCCTTCATATAATAGCGAAATATTCAGGACTATTGGAGCCGGTTACATATATTTTACAAATAAAATATATTGACATAAGTGTTAAATAATCTTGCTAGACATGTTTAAAATCACAGAGAATCTGAAAACTTTCATCATATTTTTCTTGATACGCAGAATGTTGCTAAAGCTCTTGATATCGAATTGCGAATGCCAAGATTGGTGAAAACACGCCAATGATAGATCTGTTACACCACTGTAAATTTTACCCTGCTGTTGGGAAAGACATCAAAATATCTGTTTGCTTGCCACGACATGTACTACTATAGAACGGTCATTTAGTACTCTTCGCAGAGTAAAAACATGGATCCGCTCTACAATAAGCGAAGACCGTTTGAAAGAGCTCTGTTTAGTGAGTGTCCATAGAAAATTTGTAATGGAAAAAAAGAGTTCATTGAAAAAGTAATTAATGAATTCGGAAAAGATTCCAGAAACTTAAAATTCGTTTTTTCTTAGGCTTTGGTTTAACTTCCCCTGTTTAATAACAAGCTCCTTTTTCTTAGATTTTGTTATGTTTTAAAAATGTTTATTATACATATACATAGGTATTTAGTTACTGAGTTCTGTTATTGTTATTAATGATTTTGAATATATTATGTACATAAACATAAATATCTAATATCAAATATGTATATATAATAACTAACACGATGCAAGTAAAGATATGCTTGCATTTCTCAGTCCCAGTGATCCAACTTCAGTTTAATTCCCAATCCGAATTATTAAATTAATTTTTTTTAAAGGTAAATGCACCAGTGTTTTACTGTGTCCCACTAATTGACACTTTGGAATATTTTAATTTAAAATAAGTATCTTTAAACCAGTTGATCCCAGTTAATAGCAATAGTCTTTGGTACATCTGAAAACCCTGCAAAAATGTTATCATTAGTCACGTGATCAGAACATGCGTTGAAACGAGTCCAAAATTGGGGAGTGTTTTGTGGTGCTGGTTACTAACGTAAATTGGTAAGGTAAGTAAGACAATCAATATATTGTTAATTTTTGGGAAGGAGTATTTAAAAGCTGTGGCGATTTAGTGGTGTAAAGTTAAACGTATCGAGGTATATTTTACTGGTCGATTTGGACGAAAATAAAATTATAACCTGAATATTTTCGGATGTCAATAACTGGATGTCAAGTAAAATCAGAAAGTTCCATTGTTTGACGTTTCTGTCAAAGATTGGTTCATGAAATATATTTATCCAATGTTGCCAATAATACAGTGAACAAATGACTGGATCCAGTAATTGACAGGGGTGTAAATTATTGATTCAAGAGGTGTAAATATCTCAATATACATTCTTGTTTGCAGACATGGCCCCCAAAAATAATTACACACAACAGCAAATGAATGACGCGGTTTCAACTGCACATAAAGGAATGCCAGTAGCAAGAACCTATTCTGTTCCTAGAGTGACCCTATTGTACAAATCGTCAGGAAAATTGTCTGTAGAATGCCGAATGGGTCCAAGCACAATGTTAACTACAAATATAGAGTTGCTCCTAGAAAACTGGATTTTTCTCTAGTTAAAGTCCACCATCCTGTTACTAAATTACAGTTTCCTGATAGTGTACAACTTATTTTCAAAAACAGCAATAGAGAGAACCCGTTCATAGATTCCCGACCCAGGACGTAAATGGTATTCATCTTTTTTAAAGCGTCACCCAAATATTAGTAAACGGGTCTCCCAGAATTTAACACATGCTAGAGAAAAAGTGTCCGAGGAATATCTTCGATCATGGTTTCAAGAGATTGAAACCTACCTAAAATCAAAAAATCTCTTTGATATTACTAATGAAGCAACAAGAGTATTTAACTGCGACGAAAGTGCCTTCTTTTTACAGCCAAAAGAAGACAAAGTGTTGTCCAAGAAAGGAGACAAAAGCGTTTACAATGCAGGCAAAAATAATGACAAGGAAAACCTCACTGTTTTAATAACCGCCAATGCCGCAGGGGATTTTCGACCTCCGATGGTAGTGTTCAAGTATGAAGGAATTCCAAGTTACATAGCTCTCAGTGTAAATAAAAGTTGGGGAATTGGACGATCAGACAATATGGATGTGTGAGTCGACTTTTTTTTTAATACATCCCTAACGTTTTCACGCCATGGTTGGAAAAGAAAATTCAAAAACCTATACTACTTTTCATAGATGGTCACGTCTCATATATGACTTTATATTTATCCCAATTTTCTTCCAAAAATGGAATAGAACTCTTCGCCTTATTTCCAAATTCAACGCATTTGACTCAACAGATGGGACGTTTCTGTCTTTAGACCGTTGAAGATATTTTGGGAAAATGCTAGGGATTGGGATATTGAAAACCATGGCAGTAAATTATGAAAAGAAAATTTTGGACTAATATTGGAAAAAGCATTGGGAAAAATAACAAAATAGGTAATCCAAAACGGCTTTGAAGCCTGTGAGTTGTCACCATTTAACGTGGACAAGTTTTCAAAAATTTCTGAAAAAAAACCGAATGCCCAACATTTCGTGAGAATAAAAGAATATTTAACGGCTATGGAGAAATTTATACCACAATATAAATTAAAAACATTTTTTAATAAGGAATGGACTGGAAGGGTCGAAGATTCTTTATTATTTATGGTATGGAGTTCCATGAAAAAAGAAGTAAACAAAAATGCCGAAGGAAAAACTTCACCAGATGAATACAAGGAAACATCCCCTGAAACTGGCGATGTTTCAGGAGATGTTTAAGCCACAAAAACTCAGCCACAAGAATTTGATGGGGAAATTCAGCCACAAGAACTTGATCCGCAACTAAGTTGCTCTGGCATACTCAACATGCAAGGAGTGAAATTGGGAAAAAGACGAAAGAGGAAGAAGAAGAAGATCAGAAGAACGTAAAAGAAAGAAAGAGTTAAAAAATGCAAATGGAATAAAAATAAAAAGAAAGAAGAACTTGAAGACAATTTGATATCTGAAACTTCATCTGAGGAAGAATGGGGTTGAAAGTGGAGACTGCATTGACGACATTGACGAAGAATTGGACAGAAGCGATCAATAATATGAAGGAAATGATGTTGAGACCTTCACAATACCAGAATTAACATTTAAGGACATACAAGTAGGAGATTACGTTCTAGTGCGATTTTTAGGGGGCAGAAGAAAAACATTTTTTTTTAAATACTTACATATTTCTATAATAAGAAGTATTTATTCAGAAAACAATATATAAGTAGTGCCTCTTAAATCTTTAAACGAAAAATGTGCTTTTAAACTAATTGAACGTGATGTTTCTAGTATAAGTTTTGATGACATTATAACAAAACTATCTGAACCCTAGCTGCAAGGAGTGGGTGATAGGATAAGATATGTTCTTTCACAGGAAATACACGTTTTTGAGGCTTAGTTAAATAAAATTATTACATTTTCACGAGTGTCAATTACCGGGTTGTCAATTACTGGCACGATGAAGAATTTAACTGTCAATTACTGGCGATAGAACAGGTTTTTTAAAAATAATTTGACAAAAAAAAGCCGGTGCATTTTCAAACAATCGTAGTAGTTGGGTTTAATGTAGAAATCTATAACTGTCAATAACTGGTGCGTTTACCTTATCTGTATGCGGTGGTTACATTTGGATTTAAACGAGAAATTTAAAAAACTCCATGTGAAAGTCTGTATTTTTGTATAAATAGATTTTTCATTAAAATTCTGTTAATAAAAGTGTAAAACGCGTAACCTTGAAAACTTTCAAAAAATTCACATGCGGCGCCGCCCCCCTGGAGAATACTCTACGGCCGCCCATGT
>CAXKVY010010035.1:0-21077 GCA_964058915.1 Tetropium fuscum
ATCTCGCATAGTGCTCGAGTTATCCTCGCTCGCAAACACTATTTATGTGTGAATTCACAGTATGCTAGTTTATATAGAAAAATGCAACTCTGGAATAAGTAAAAATAACGAGTTTTCGAAAGTTTTAGGTTTTTTTGAAAAATCATTGTACTACTACTACTTGTAGCCAAAAAAATCAAATTGCTATAACTTCTGATCCACTGCAGATAAATTAGTATTTTTTGTAGATATATTATATTCCCCAAGGAAATTTAACGCTCTATAACATTCTCGCATGGGCCTTTAGTGTAGAAGAAACGGCAGAAGAGTTACAAAAAGAATTATGACATAACGTGAGACAATTTTTTTTAATTATCCATTTCGGAGAGTATCAATGATTTCCGTGAGATCTAGAAAACGTTGCGTCGTTTAGGTAACTAATTATGTAGAACATTTTATAAGCTTTTAATTTTGTGCAGGGTACTTTCCGCTTTGACACAATTTTCGAGTTATAAGCGGAAAAACAAAAAAAGGGCCATATCTACCACCCTCCCCCTTGAAGCCAATAGGCTTTGAGAAGGGACTGTTAAAATCTTTACGTCCCTGACACATTCCTGAAGCAAAAATTTAATGACTAGGCTATATATATTCAATTCACTTCAAGAAATCTGCAGTAAAAACTTATTCGTACTGCAATAATAAAAACTAAAATACGTTAAAGTTATATTCGAAAGGTATGGGACTTAAAACTCTATTTTATGAGAATTAGCAACATTTATGTCAAATTAGAGTTAATTAAAGGAGCAAATAAAAATTACATAGCTTATTTGCAAAGGAACGCTAATAAAATATCATATGCATACCATGTACAATAAATGATTATCACTGAAACGTATAAAACAACTTAACAGTATCATATTGAAAATTGAAACAGTGCCGTTCCCATGTTGACTGACTATGCTGTATGTGCCACTCCAAGGCAAAATTCAGTATATACAATTTTTATTTAATGTTACTAACATATACCCAATGGTAAGACATATATTTTGAGTTATCTACTCGTATACATAAACGTGATTGCTTTTTGAAAAATTAAGCAATCTCCCATCGGCATATTCACCAATAGGATGAAACTAGCCCAACAGCAATTGAAGAAGGATCCGAACGATCTAAAATGAAGCGGATCTTCAATTGTCTTTTAAGAATATGTTATGTTATATGGGAATAATACATTTTTATTAATATTTATGTAGTTATACAACTAATATCTAAAGGTTCATTAGATCTAAAATTATTTAATTAATATTATAGAAACCATATATCTATATATTATTATCTATTGTATTGGTTTAAGTATGTATTAATAATAATATACTAATACTGTATAGTAAATAACTATGGCCAACAGCATTTCAAAAAAATTCATTTTAAGATTAATATATTCTTTAAAAATGACAGAACTAATAACAAAATTCTGTCATTTTATCAAATACGCTTTTGGAAAATATTTGCGTAACGCCTATGGCGAATACCGAACCAGTTGCATATGAGACCGTTCTTATCAGAGTTTTAGCTTTTGTTTTTGAGTGGCCAACTAACTAGATACGAGTTTTGTACATTGTCGCGATGCATATCTAATGAGTTGCTGCATTCCGTGGCTGCCTTTGAGAAATATCTCTGCGAATTTTGTCCAGACAAGGCTACGAAAAGCAACACCTCTCATCATTAGTCACGTGTTTGAACCATAAGAAAAGAAATAGCAGCGCTAGATTGGATAGGTAATAATAGCCTGAGATGCGACTATTCATAAAGGTGGCTAACGTCAATGTCAGAGATGAGTAACCGACCTGCTAAAAATTTTTCCTGTGCAAGAATTAAAGTTTGTTCATATATTTTAAAACGCATCTACAGTAAGCGACAGTAAATTAAATATAAGCGGTAGCAAAGGACCCCACATTTATCATGGCAAATGGATTTCGGCAAAATTTTCTGAAAATTTGATATGATGCAGTTTTGAAAACTCAATTCTATGACCAGTTTTCTATGAGTTATAGGTCTTCAAAAGTGGCTTTTTTGACAAATATAAATTTGTTACATATTTGTCTATATTTCTATTATTAGTGCATTTAAAATAAAACTTTCAGCTGTGAGCTGTAGGCTGTAGGCCATGGTGGGTTCTTAAAATGTGGCACAAAAGTTTGTACGTGTTTGTGTATGACCCTTCATATACAAAATAGTGGCGGCAAATAAATATCAATTCAGATAAAATCGCAAATAGATTCTGCTTATTTTTTAATATGTTATTATCAAAAGCAAACTAAATAATTTCTGCTACAGTTTTTGATCAAAAATGTTATACCGGGTGTTCATTTTGTACCTGGCGGCCCGCTTGCAGATGGTCATGCAGCCGTGGTTAAAGTTTGTATGCTGTTTCAATAATTGACACCGCATATTTTATTTAGTTTAACCGTTCATCCCGAAATTTCACGCGAAATAAATAAAATTAAACAAAATTGATGTTATTAACTAAGTGTACAAAATATAAAATTACATGGCCTTTTTTAAAACTGCATGAATAATAATGTTTACACATAGCGTAGAAGAAGAGTGTCATTATACTTATGCCTATCTACTTAAGGTCGCGATTTTGTAGAGTGAGAGGCAAATAGATGCATTTATTTTGGTTAACTATAAATAATTAAAAGGCTACTTAAGATCTGATAATTAAATGATTTTCAGGGCCTAACTATTATTATAGTGATGATTATAATATATTTTTTGTCATAAAATTGTCGTAAAAGCCTGTGCTGTGGTTTTGCAATGAAAATATGCATTTTTATTGTTAAAATCTCATTATTTTCATTGCAAAGCCACAGCACCGGCTTATAAGAAAATTTTAGGACAAACAACTTATATTATAATCTAATCATCACTATAATAATAGCTAGTTCCTGAAACTAATTTGAATATCAGATCTTAAGTAGCTTTTTAACTATTTATGCCCGGGTTGCCCCGGGTTCTTTTGTTTATTACTATCCATAAACAAATAACGGCAAAAATCTCAGCTCTCTTCAAGATTAAATAAAACAAGTTGAACGGCAAAATCTCAAGACAGAGAACGAGCCTTCAATCAACGGAACGAGTCAATTGTACTCACAATTGTACTCAGCTGAAACGAACTGACCGTTGATTTCAAACTACGCCCAGCTTTTGTTAAAGTCGTGATCGTCCCAATATATAGTTGTTCATAGTTGTTCATAGGGCTCAGGACTCACCAACACTATATATTCAATTTTAGACAAACATTTGACGGACTAATAGGACTAGACCTATTACAAGAAACGGGCGCAACACTTGACTTTAAAAATGGATATTTAATGACAGACCAAGCTAATATTTCAACTAGGTATCCCATGTATCCCACATGTGTTGAATTACGTTTCTTAAATCAGAAATGGTCCGCTGATGTCTATTTTACTGCCAAGTATTGAATGCCTCTGTATTGACGGAAACTGTATTTTCCAACAAGATGGGGCTTCAAGTCACACAGCATGCACCACAAAGGTATGGTTGAGAGACAACAACATCGATATATTGTCCTGGCCCTCGAATAGCCCTGATTTGAACGTCATAGAAAACGTATGGCACGAAATGAAAAAAATATTTAAGAAATCGTCCGCAACGGACCATTTCCGATTCAGGAAATGCAATTCAACACATGTGGGATACATTAACACCCGTATTCTGCAGGAAGTTAGTTGAAAGTATGCCCTCCAAAATTCTTGCAGTGATAAAGGCCAACGGAGATTTGACCAGTTATTAGTTTTAATGCATACACTTAAACCGTCCCAATATTTAGTTGTCAGCCGAAACTACAAGTTTTGTAAACATGTTGATATTGTTCCGATTAAAAATCAAATATAGTTTTGCAAAATACGTCGACAGTTTATGGAGCACATATTTAAGTTACAATTGTACTCAGCTGAAACGAACTGACGTTGACTGCTGTTTTTTGTTCAACTCGTGATCGTCCCAATATATAGTTGTTAGGGCTCGTAATTATTTCTAAGGAGAGAGATGTATTTAAAAAAAATTGACAATGAATAAATAAATACATATTGTATTAACATAGACTTTTAAAATCGCCCTAATTCACCCCGGATGACGATGCATACTCGTTGGTATATAATAGTGTATAATAGAGTATATTTATAATATCAGTGTGAATAGTACCTATAGTTTGTAACATCGAAATATGAGACATAAAAAACCGAGCAAAAAACCCTCATTATATTGACCCCTTCACACCTGCTACCACATTTTTAACAGCGTTGTCAAGTATAACCGATTTCCAGGAATTTAAGGAAAAACAAATAAATGATTTTATATACATCGCCCATCACATTATGACATTATCATGTAGTATAACAAAATATTGATCACACTATATACCTTTCGTCATATCATAAAACAATTGGATGGTGAATGTGATGCAGAATAAGAATGTTTCCCATTCATATATTACGGATCCATTTTACACGTTCCTCGGCCGTGTCATATCGGCATCATTGGCATTCATTGGACGCCTAAATTACCTAAAACCATCGAACGTTTTATGGTAAAGTGGGGTCAACAATAATTCTTGAAATAGAAGTAATACAGTTATTCTTTAATTTAATTATTGTGATGGGTTCTGTGTTAAAATTGATTAGTTATTAGTATTATATCAAAACATAACAACTTGTTGAATGAATGCGCCTTTATAGTGACGATTTTAGCTTGCTGTAAGAAAAGTTATACTGCCCCGATCTCTCATTGCGGCAATTGTGGTTATATCCTTAGAAAAATTTTTATGTCTCATATTTCGATGTTACTATCAGTACATGTTAAGGCACGTATATGAAAATTCGAAGCGAAGCTAGTTCTGCACTTCATATTACCCATAAAGGCAGTTCCCAATGCCCTTAAACATGGTTTTCATACGTGTATTATACTTATACTGTTTCTTACGAATATTATAAATTTTATATTCATTAAATTTCACAAAAAGCATTCAATGGTGTATATGATCAAATTGATGCATTAAACTAATTTACAGGTGCATGTTGTTTTACTATTTCCAGTAGTTTATATTTAAAAGCGTGTTCAAGAAAATGCATATTTTTTCTCGCCAGCCATTCAACTACATCATGCTTGGGCGCGTTGGCGGTCGGAGTTTTTTCTATAAGCCCCAGGTATAATATATATAACAATATAATATATGCAAGCAAAAATAGCTATTTATGATATAAGTGTGAAAAGTACCTACATGTTTAAGGCACGCATATGAAAATTCTAAGCGATACGAGATTTGCACTTCATGAGTCCCTTAAACATGTTTTTCCCACGTGTATAATATTATACTTTTTCTTACGACTATTATAAATTTTACATCCACTAATTTTCACAAAAAGCGTTCAATAGTGTAAGGATATGATAAATTGGTTTTGAAACAAATTTTACTATGAATAGGGTAATTAAAAACAACTATTCAGTCAAATTCAACTTTGTCGGTCCAATTTATCAAAGTTTTTATCACATTTTGGGTCGTTAGTAGTGCGTATTTTATGATATTTAGTTAAAGTTATAATGAGTTAGTAAAAGAAACCGCAGATATAAAATCTAATTATAGCTACTATAAATCTATTCGACTCAATCTTAAAGGTTTGTTAATTCATATTAGAAATTACAAGTGACTGTTTTTTTTATTCATTTTTCGCACTAGCGCGAAAAGTAATTTACTTTTCTCACTCATGCGATAATGTATCACTTTTCGCAATCAGATGCGTGCAAAAAGTATCACTTTGAAGACATGAGTGAGAAAAAGTAGTTTCTTATTCTGAGAAATCCTATTCTAATAAATCTACAGTCAGTATTAGAAGAATCATCATTTTTGTGAAAGAGAAGTGGTTCTACGACATTTTCTAAAGATTGTTTCCAAATATTTGGCACTGATTTTGGTTATATCCATTTTGTCCTATTATTATATAATAATAACTTTGACAATTTGTTCAGGCTAGTTTAATGGCGTTAAATTGACAATGGTAAGGGGGCAATCTTGAGGAATGACACATACTTTTAATGATTTCATCAGAAGCATAGAATTAATTTACCAGCGCATGTTGTTTTACTATTTCCAGTAGTTTACATTTAAAAGCGTGTTCCGGAAAATGCATAATCTTTCTCAGTCTCAGTCTTTTCTATAAGAAACAGCAAAAGGCATAAGGACGTATAATGCACAAAATATATACCCTATCTATTCCCACATGGCTGCTGTCCCTCGGCTCGAACCTTGTCCAGCAATTTCCACCATCGTCCGGCAATGTAAGTATGTATTAACACATCATTAATTATATATTTTCAGTAGGTACAATCAATTATAATGCCACAATCTATAATTAGTAATCCACGTATCACGTAAACATTTGCTACATTCTACTCATTAAACTTATAACTTCAATTAAAAATCTTAGTTAAATCACTGAGAAACAATTCACGAGATAAGTTACCTAATCAGAATTCTTACCAAAACATTACCTAATTCATGCATAGCTGAAAAGACAAAACAATATAAATAAAAAGGTATATAAGAAGTACACGCTCCTAAAAATAAGTTAAATCAGTTTCGCAGTGTTTGCATTAACTCGTTTTCATTACAAAAAAACCAATGTTTGTTTAGTTTGTTTAGATACTACCTATACCAACTCCACTGTTAATTAGTAGAGATCCAGTGTCCGGGGGTCAAGAGACGACCTCATGCCATTGGAGAAGTCAAAAACTTGTTTTAATTATAACTAAAAATTAATACTCTCCTGGAAATACCCAGCATCATATTCCATTCCAATATATACCATGTTCCATTTAAGCAGGAATCTTTGATCCCTATGCACTGAAGCTATTTAAGATCTACTAAACCAGATAATAAAATAGTATATAAAGCTAAAAATAGTATAGTAAATTCAACAGAAAAACTCAGGACAGCAGTTGTATTATAATTATGACAAATAAACTGTACTTGAATCTAACAAATTGCACACTACTCCGAACATATTAACCTACTTTAAACTGCAATTCCATTAGAACTGCTATCTTAAATAAATAATTACTATATGGCACTGCCTAAACTTTGTAGGTAAGTGTTGTAATGTCGCTTCCACGTCCAGTGACATATAAATAAAAACATTACTAATTATTATATTAAAATTATATAATTAAAATTCGATCTAAAATATGGTTCGGTATTTATTTAGCATAAGATTTATTCATAATATTTATAAGCTTAATTGTATTTTGTTGTTTCAAATAATTAGTAGTTTAAGGCAAATTTATACATATATCCTTATTAAATATAAATATTACTTTCTTCGTGTTCAGATAAATTACTATTTTTTAAACGAGGACTATTAAGAATGCAACTAAAAGTAATCGGTTACTCTGGGAGCCCCTGCCGAATGTATAATATTTCTCATCGTTGCGCTGTCGAGAAATGAGATATTTTGACCAGGAAACATATCGGCCATAACTGACATATTCCAACAAATGTTTAGCCCCAGTAGGATGACGGTACCGATTATCAATTTACACATTCTCAGTAAAAAAAAAAGTAGCGTATCGCAATCGTTTTATATTTTGTAGTAAAGTAAAGTTCGTTTTCAACAGACTTCAAAAAAGGAGGAGGTCCTCAATTCCAATTTTTTTGTATGTTCGTCACCTCAGAACTCTGTCATTAATAAAACAATTTTAACAATATTTTTTTATTGGAAAATGGGTGTTTTCAAGAGGGTCCGATTTTAGTTTTTTTGGCATGATATACCTGAATAAATGGCGAATGCGCCGGTCCCTAATTTATAGATATTTAACTCGGTTTTATTTCTTGTTAAACATATTTTATGTATTTACAATTGTTAAATTATGTGTTACCTACACCCCAGTTCTTAAGAGAAGTCACTCACGTCACTAATTTATTTTTAATGCACAGCATACGTCGTTCAAGCGTTCTTTGTTAAAACTTAAATTAAATGAGAGAAACAACAAAGAGGGGTCCATTATATTTGGTTGTTGATATATCTGACTACCATTGTTGTAAGCTAGTATACGAATAAGAAAGAGAGGGCACGATTTCGTACATCGTAACTAGCGAGAATAATATTGATCAACTTATGGATTTATTTTGACTAGCGGCGTACCCCCGGTAGCATCGCACCTTTTCAAATTTGTGACAGAATTGGGTTATCTTTCAGTTTATAGGCACCCGCCACTAGTCTGAGAGTGACTTTATTTTATCATAAAATTACATTTGGGCAAAAACAGGTATTTATCATAACAACTGCTGGTAATTAATCTTTTCGAATTAAGTAAATATACAGCAGTTGTAGGTACACCTTCCCCAGAAAGTTTTGAACAATCCAAATTCTATAGTCATTACATGATTTACCTTTGTCTATAAGAGTAAGATTAAGTCTTTCAGAACGAGCACTAAATTCAGGGTTCAGGTGTAAAAGGAACTGTACAGTGTACAGTCAATTTAAATACCTTTAAACAAACAAAATGCTTTAAAGTCTATGGAAATATCCACACCTTATTCACACCTAACTGTAATTATTTGTCTATGAAAATGATTTGTTGCCATTGCTTCAAATATTTTAAAATAATTTATAAGCATAGTTTGAAGACAATAAATAAATTACACAAAAGTGGGTAAAGTCATCCAACCATGGTAGGAGTTACAGAATCACAAATATCATTGTGAATAATTTCTTTGGATGGACTTTGCTGCATGTATTACAGAATGGCATTCTATGTTGCTTAACCATAATACAAATCTCACATTAACAATATTTGTCTAATTCACACCATTAGATGCAAACAACCTTTTTAAATATTTAAAATTTAAATGCCCAAGTCTTATATGCTACAAGTTATGATAATTATTTGAACAAATAAAACAATGTAAATCATTTTCCTGTACAATTTAAAAATTGTTTCATAGAGCGTACCTTTACGTACGTACCTTTCAATACACATCTGCATAATCTATAGTTATGGAAGTAATACAATTATGAAATTCAACCTTAAACTCTTTTTATACTCTTTATATTTCCAATATGAGCTTCCTGCTTTGGAAACTCCAATCTTGACAGGACGATACAAAACCTAGACAATACTTAGAACTCTTTTATGATCATTCATCAACATTTCCATATTCGTGAATAAATAATTATTGTATCCTTATATACCTACTGAGAAGTAAAAAAGAAGCATAAAATACACCTTCACATTATCAATATATGTTTGAAAAATAACATATCAAATATAATGCACTCGCTTTAGAATACTGTTACACGATTGTCAGCAACGATTGTGCACGATATACTTACTGGAATATTTTAATTTAGCGCAAATCGGATTGAAGGATCTTCAACGTTAACGTCGATACTTAACATGTTCTAGGTAATGATAATCCGTTTAAATCGCCTGCAATCAATTTAAGTAATGGAGTAGTTAATAAGCTTGGAAAATAGGTAATGAAACGTAAAATCTACAATAATTATTTTGGGCGCCCACTATTCAAATAAACATTCCCACTACAAACAAATAGAACTATCTATCTACACCTACCAGCTACTACTAACGAGTTAATCTGGTTTAATGCCTGTTAGACCCTTCGGAAATGCGTACGGTAGCTTGTAATGTGAAATTAATGATATTATAACGACTGCCGTCCGTGCCGGTGCCTACGCTACTCTATAATATATATTAAGGCAATTATTATCACTAATGAAAAATGTCACTAAAAAGTTGTAGTTCCATTAAGAAAGGTAAACTCCAAGTTGACATCATCAGGAGATATTTTAGAAATCATCCCCTTGACTCTATGTTGACAACATCAGGATATATTTTGAAAATCGCCCCCTTGGCGGCTGAGGGTGGCGATTTCTTTCCCAACTTCCTCATGAAATGAGAATTCATATCGAAAAAATGTGAGTATTAGATATTTGCGTGGCGACTTGAACTATACATATATGACAATGATCCTGGAGAGGGCTGGAACATTTTATGTGACGATAGTATCGATGACGACGACTGAGTTTCCGCGAACATCATAACACTTACACTTCACTCGTCGCGCGTTTCGCCAACCAAGTTGGCATTTATTAATTCGGAGACGATTAAAACTGGGTTTTAATCTGATATGACAATGACATCGCTGATATGACAATGATGTCGCTGATATGACATTAACACTATAATTTATTTACACTACCTTCTTTGGATATTTGTTATTATCATAATATGAAATAATGCCGATTCATTTAGATTCATAATCTCAACTAGCAATTCCACATTTTATAGAAGAGGAGAAAACATTTCCAAGACTAATTTCGTAAAATATATTTACTCTTAGAAACAGTCCTAAAACGTTTGTATAACATCTATACAACAAAAAAAGGTTATAAAATTATTTAGTGATTTTTTTTCGGAGACAGTGATTTTTTTTCGTACTTATTTTCCCATTGGGTGTATATGTTTAAATCTGTTCTTTTAGTGACTAAACACAATAATTTTTGAGTCTGGCTAAAATTTTTGGATGGATTCAAAAAATAAAAATAAAATACAAGTGCACTTATTTTTCCCAGTTATAAATATTTTACATTTACTAAAGTGGAACATAAAGTTTATGAAAATAGCAGTCTGGCAATCTCAGATAGCGGAAAGTGAGTCTGGCTGAAAATTTGCGGATTCAAAAATTTGATCGATTTTGCGGATTAGTAACCCATGTTTTTCTAGAATTGAAATTTAACATATAAATTGTTATAATCATAAACTGTAATTAAAAATAAGTCTGGCTGATTTACGAAATTGATGTCTGGCGGTATCTTCAAAATGGGAAAAATAGAAAATGTTTGCTCTTATTTTCCCGGGTTTGACAATTGAATACGAATTGAATGTGTAATTGATGAAGAAGAAGACGAAGATCTCGTTTAATTTATGTTTAATTATAATAATATTTTTTATCAAATATAGTAATTTTTTTCATTAGCCGATATGTCAAATATAAACTTTTCTGTGGCTTTCATTAAAATCTATGATTTACCAAGGTACTACCAAGAAATTTTTACATATTTTTAAAGATTATTTTAGAAAATATGTCCAAATTTCATGATACTATTGATACAAAAATTAAATGGTGAAGAAAGCTTTACGGTCTGACGGTCTATTCGACCGTTTAGTGAAGATATTATAAAGAGGCGCAACGCTTATGGCGGAATGCGTATCCCATTCGGGTTCTGAGATATACAGATTCTCTGTTACCTAATATTATTAGGTAACAGCAGCTCTTTAGTTCCGAAATTTGACAATTTATCTAGAACATTATTTGCGAAGGTTTTCTTTACGTGTCGAGCCATTCCGAACTGTCGAACCGTCGTTATAACAACAGTTCTCGATAGACTGACACATCTCAGAACCTAAAATCCCCTAGCGTAAAACACAGGGTATAACATAAAGGAAGGTCAAACATGAAGGACTGTATTCCTTGTCAGAAATTAAGAATATTTGCCCTATAAAGATTTTTTATTAGAGCCTTCATTTCCAAGATACAGGGCGTTAAACATGTAGAACATGTAGATCACGCATTTGCCATAAGCGTTGCGCCTATATAATTTTTTCACTCAACGGTTCGACATAACTGAATTATATATATTGGAATCCATTTCTAATATTTTTTCTAACACAGCAAAATATACAAAATCGTTGCCCTGTTTACCATTCAATTACTATTAAAAGAATATTACTTCAAACTATTTTATAATAATTGTATTTTATTTTCGTAACGTTATCTATACATAAAAATATCTCCAATAGGCGAAATATTTATTCGGTTTCAATAATTCAGTAATTCATGATTTAATAGTTATTTCACTAACATCATTAGTCCTCTTTATCACATAATTTGTAAATTATAATTTAACCTTATAACAAAAAAGCTGCTAACAAAACAAAATGCCCACAAGACTTAATATTGAACATTTTGCGAAACATCTTAAAATCCGCCGAAAGACATATTCTGTGACTGTTAACGTAACGTTAATACCGAATCGTTATACGGTACCGCCTGTTAACCTCAACACATGCTCTTGGTCATGGTTCTTAAATTGTGGCTGTATTCCTAGAAAACCATAATCATCATGGAATGGAGCCAAGCTGTCTGAGACTGAAATGAAAGCTTTTGAGCTTGGGGCGTGCTTATACTTGTAAACCACACTCTGTAATAATGATTTCATTGTGTTCGCTTGTACTTCCTTTGTGTAGGCTCGGAGGACAAGACAGCATTTGCGGCCATATAATACGACGGTAATTTTCTCTTTTTCTGCTGGCGGATTGCGTAGAAGCATTTTATAAATAATGTATTTAATAAATTACCCATGTCGCATAGCATTATGAAATATAGCAGTATAGGAAATATTACAACTGCTGGATTTTTGATACTACCTCTATCTACTTCTAGTAATTCTTGTAGGATCTAACCCTTAGTATTTTAACACCATATAAGTAGGTTATTCTTAATTATGAAGAAACATAAAACTTACTTATTATATATCATTGTTTCATATGAAATCTATCGATATAACAATAAAATACGTTTCTCTAAAATAATTGTCTAAGTAATTATTTGAATGGTATTTTATTAAATCACTTTCTTCCATAGCGATAACTTATTGACATTCTGATATTGGATTTCCGCCTTGGCAAGGGCGATATTCGATAATTTCCTTAGGGAAATATTGTCACATAGTATTATCACCCTCACAATTTCCTACAGGTAGGAAGAGCTCCAAATGGCGAGTGAGGATTGGCTTACTGCCTTTTTGAGACGTAATCAGAGTTTGTCCATACGCACACCTGATTCAAACAGCTTATCCAGAGCAATGAACTTTAGCAAAGCAAGCGTCAACAAGTTCTTTAGTTAGTAATCTCGCTGGCGTTTTAGAAATACATATTTATGAATCAGGGTGAAACAGGGTGCACTACGGTTAAAAAAACCCAGAAAATCATAGCCAGAAAAAGAGTAAAATAGGTGGGTGTAATAACGTCACAAGAATGGTACTTTAGAAGTCGGTGTAGTTGTAAATATACTTGGGAATAGTGTACTGCCTATGTTTATTGAAAAAATATACCTAATTAACCATGTTGCATGGAACGGAAAAGAGCAGTTGGACGAAAGAAGAAGAATTTTTAATGTTGTAATGTAATAATGTAATGACACCAAAGTGGTGTCAAAAAATGTAACGACTGGGTTTTGACAAATTCTTTTTTTTTTTTGGAAAAAGTCAAGCGAAAAAGTCATACTAAATACAACTACGCCATTTTGTTTCCAAACATGAAACTACTTATATATATATATATATATATATATATATATATATATATATATATATATATATATATATATATATATATATATATATACATATATATATATATAGTAATCAAATTCAGTAAATACGTCAAATTAAAAATTAAATTAAATCAGTGATCAATAACTATCGCACAGACTATAGTATAAGCGCAAGCACACACGCATCTCTGACCAACGTATATACTATAGCCAACTAGCTACGCGCCTGATTAGTCAGAACGTAATATAATTACAACTAAATTATTAATCAGTCACATTAATTGACAAGTCACAATAATAATTATAGAGTATCGATCACTAATAAACTATATCTAGATTAAAAGATTAATGGGAAAGCATCAGTGTAAAAATGGGGTTTGTGAGTTGATAGCTACGAACCAAAATGAAATGTCGAGGCAACGTCTTATACATAAATTGGAGGTACGCAACAGAAAGTGAATGTGATGTATTATGGTGTTTACAATTCGAAATTATATAAAGTGAAAATCAAATTGTAAGAGTTTTACGTAAAATTAAGTAAATTAAATATTATGCAACAATCTGATTGGCCAGATTATAACATCATAACAAGAAAGAATTAAGGTAACCAGGCAATGCAAATGTTTTTTATACGGCATATCCGTAGTAACAATAAACAAGAAGAAAAGTCTTGCTAAGGCGTTCGATGAGGTAACAGCCACGCTCCAAATTTTTATAAAAAATTGTTATAAATTAATAGAAAAACTATATTTCGTTACAATTGACACCGATGTCTCCTACTTTTAGCAATTTCAGCATCAACATTTCTTACTGAATCGGTTCCAATCCGCAAACACATTTTAACACTACTTTATCAATACAAAACAAAATGAGTGACAACTTGGCTTGTCAAAATAAAAGTCAAGTTTAATGTAATTATAATTTTTTTATAGTAAATAATTCGAGCGATTCTCTTGTCAAGCCTTTCTCCAGTCAACCTCTTGTACCATTTTCTCAAATTTTTAAACAATATAATAAGAAAATAAGTAATGACAATGAAAAAGTACTATCTTATTTTAATATAAAATTATATAAAATATTGTAGTCACAACGAAAAATAAAATAATTAGTTATATTTTATGTAATTATGTGTCATTATGATTGCATTGCAGCTGTGCGTTACTACATTTTCCTTGGTTAAAAATCGTGTGTGCATGGATGTGGCCACAAAGATTAAAATTGCAAGTCAGTAGGCCGTGGCATATAATTTATTTACTTTAATACATAATTTATTAGCATAACTGCAGTCATAAATTGATACTTGTTTTTACGGTGAGAATGTTCTCATGCATTTCCGTCGTCATTATTGCTATGTAAGTTACCTGACAATATATACTGGCAATTTCCCTAGAACCGGTACCTAATATCATGTGACAAATAAAATTCAGCGTTGTTTTTATGACACTAAGACCGCTATTTAAAGAGGTATAACGGATAATAAGATATACCTAATATCAATATGTTTCGTAAAAGTCTTTATTTGGCTTATATATAGAAAGGCATATTAGTATTTTCTATTAGGTAACATACTTGTAATTTTTCCTACTTTAAATTCTTACCGTATTTTCAAAAAATACCCGTGCGCCTTTATATTTTGACACTTTTTAAACCTGTATAACTTTTGAATTAGCTGACATAATGAAAAGTTTAAAACTCATTCCTTTAATTTTAGAGACATGTAAAATACACGTGTAAGAGACACGTAAGTTTTTTTCATAAAATATGCTTTCCATAGCAACTTTTATTCTGAGGGTGGTCAAACGAAACCAATTGGTGGCCTTACAAGGTCTAACGGAAGTCAAATGAGTACGCTATGGATAATTCGATTTTGCAAAATTTTGGGGCCGCGTGAATTAGCCACGAAAATTTATTTTGTTACTGACTCGCGAAATCAAAAGATGGTCAAACGATTCCAGTTCAGTGTACACATTGCATACTTTGTAAATTTCTAAAATTTGTAGTTTTATCAGATGAAATCGGTGACAATTTATGGTATTCTCATTTGTTCTCATTTTCACAATCACAATGCTTCTTCTATGTAAGTACTCCTTTATACGAAATAGCTATTTATGTAATCAGTTGGGAAAAGTACTATTTTGGGTAACGAGCAGATTTCTGCGGAACGAGCGCTACAGAGTTGCAGGGAAATGCATATAAATAAACGTAGTTCCTCCAATCATGTACAGTGGGTTGCAAGGTTTCTTATTATTTAAAAAATAATAATAGCAAATTTGCTTTATTAATTGTTGCGACTTTACAGACTTATTGGCAAATAAAATTATCAAGTCCTAGTGACTTAACTGCTTTGACGGTTATTTAAGTTATACCTATAAAATATAAAGTTGCTGCATAAAGTTAAATTATACAGAGTGATGGTTTTCTAAGCTCTTAATGTGAATACTGCATTCTATTGAATATCTAGGGAAAAATAATGATTAACAGAGTGTACTGTGAAAATAAAAGACAACATGCCTTGTAAACGTCAAATCAGTTTATTAACAACTCGAGTACTTGAGTTAGTTTATCAAAATGTAGTTTTAATTGAAGATGCTAAATGTGTAATATTTTATGCAGAAACTAAATCTTACAAAACAACCCAAAGAAGATTTAGAATAATGTTTGACAAGGAACCTCTATAACAAAAAAATGCATTACGTTTACAGTCATGTCTTTATTTCCACAGTCTAATTTGTGAATCATTATTTTTTTCGTAGGATTTCGATAAAACGCAATATTGACTTTAAAATCTTATAAAACCATCACTTCGTATAATTTCAATGACAAACATGGAATTTTCGGAATGGGGAAACAGTGGGCTTCCAACTGTAGAAAATTTCTACTTGAAATACATACAGGGTGTTCCACTTGAAATAACAGTTGCCAAAACCCCGAAAATACGCTGTCATTTCCGGTCCAACCGGAAGCGAGACCGGTTACTCAGTAAAAAACATCAGAATTAGAAGAAAACTGAAAACCGCACTTCATTATTTGAACTATTAAAAATTTATACCTGAATTAATTTAAATATATATTTAAAAAGGTACTCGGTTATTAATTTTTCTATTTCTCCGGGCTTTGAGGAAGCTCCAAATCGTCGCAACAGCAGCCTTCTCCTGTAACTGTATCATTCATGGCCAATATGACTGTCTTGTAGAATTCTCGAATTATATTTTAACAATAAAATTTTCCTGTAGTGATATCAATTTAAAATTTCTTTTTTCTAAAAAAAAATGAGAACCGCATATAAAAGCTTTATAAATGATATTCAAAGCAACATTCGTAGTGGTCATCCATAGATTATGTTCTTATACTAAGCTAAAAGAATGTACAAGTTCGTTAACCGATACACTAATGTGCGAATCTTACGATTTACAAAACCACCTGATATCGCAAAGGCTTTTGCCATGTTGTCTGAATAACTTTTTTCTACTATAAATAGCCAAGGGCGTTCCTGATATAAGTGTTTTGCTGTTCCACGTTGGGTTACCTATCGTACCTATGCCTATATTTCAAAGGATAATAAATGGGAAGTATGGAAAAGGCAACTAACTGTAAATGAAAGCACCAATAAAGTGTTATTTAGGTTCTAAACATATTTTTTTTCGTTGAAAGACATCTGTAAATTCATCTGTTTGAAACAGATTTAAATAATATTTGAGGATCTTGATATATAATAATAATCAGACATAATGTGATGATATAATGTTACTTAGTAGCTTATCTATAAATGTATTAAGTGATAGATATTAGAAATAATATAATATTTATTATTATATCATCCTGATCATATATTTTAATAATGATAGACAAGGTGGTGATGGTGGTGACTTATAACTAATCAATATCTATCACTAGCAATGTCACTTCAGAAAACTTTCTGATATAATAAATGAGAAACAATTATTAATAATCTTATAAACTTATAAATAAGCAATATCTATCACTAGCAATGTCACTTCAGAAAACTTTCTGATATAATAAATGAGAAACAATTATTAATGGGGTACTTCTTGAACATTTATCACTTAATGATACAGTTCCGAACTTTAGTTACCTATTGAATATTGCAAATATCTATTGTACATAGTTGAAAATATTGTTTTATTGACACAGCTATTTCACTGAATCACTGGCAAACAATTTATATGCATTTTTCATAAGCATTTGTGATAAAGATCTTATATCTAGAAAGTTAATGGCATTAGATGAAATCCAATACAAAACTCATTACAATTACCAAAGTCAGCCATCACTTCATGACACCAGGAAATTACACCACACCTCTAGGCGTCTGATACAAATAATATCACCGGCACGAAAACCAATAGCCTACAATTAATAGCAATGATATGTCTATATATTATAGATAGCAACATAGCGTACTTTTCTCTAAAAATAATTGGTAAAATGTTTGATAAACCCGGAACTATTGTCATTTGCATAGTAAGCAATAGTCTGGATAAACATAAAGGTTACTTCTTAAGATATTAAAACTGATACAGTGTACAACAAAATCAAATTAAAGTTTAATTAACAAGTTAGTGGATTTAATTAGCGAGTCTCGCAATTGCAAGCAAAAAAACATTTGAATAATAAATACGGTACATGAATTATACCTATATAAGATTCAATTTTTGTTGAAGGTAGATAAATAGAGATATATTGAAAGGTTATAAAAAATTAACAATATTTACATTTCTGCTGCGCTTGATTTGCCTTTAAATTAGCGGACGTGTAAATATATTTCCTTGAGTAAGTTACAAAATAAATCAACTACATAAATGGGTATTTATTAGGTAGGTATGTTATGTAGCGTGAATTTATATACAATAAATCTGACCGTATCTGATAAATTTCTCTTTGAATAAATTTAAATATAATACCAAACTGGATTACTGAACTGGGTATATGAAATCTATAACTGGAAATTGGAATTTATTGACAATTTATTATCGCGTGTACTTAATGTATTCTTTTAAACCGAAATGTCTCCATTAAATTTACATATGCGGGATACCCATTGTAGACTTGTACGCATTTTGTGAAAAAAATAACCATAAGTTATATTTTTACAGTTATGAGAAAATAAAAATATGTAAGAGATTCTTGTTGGACAGTTAGTGATAGTTGTTCTTGTAATCGGATACATTTAAGATTTTTTTGTATCTACGAGAACCATGGAATTATCAAAGAGTTTTTTGGAAGTTTTCTCACCGTGGCAGCAGCGGCGACGATGAAAAACCCAAAAGGGAGAATCGCATTCAGCCACATTTCAGAGGAAGGCTCCCAAGTGTTTAATTCATCACTCCACCACACAATCGCACCGCACTTGATATATCTCTCACGCCCGCCGTACCATCTCAGTGTCGGATGCTGCCTGACCGAAGTCTACACAGGCACTAACACTACAGAGCATCTACAAAGACTAAACACATAACTTGTTCACAAGTTGCAAGTGGTAGTGCTGTTGGGCCGGTCTTGGTGCTGTAGTGGACAACAGTAACTGGTGAACGGTATGACTTCGGCCGGCATTTTCCCCGATTCCAACTAATTATCTGCAGGTCGGAGGTTGATTGATGCCGATAAATTGGGTTTGGCGTGTCGCTTCCACCAACAGCTGCCTAAGAATCATTGCGTTGCGTAAGCGTTAGATGCAGAACAGCCTATAACAAGTACCCATAAACTAGGTTTGGTTAAATCACATGTTTTAACTTCCACCAACGCACCCAAAAAGCGAAGAATTAAAACAGTTATACAAAATTCATAGAAATAAACTAACACGAACTAAATTTAACTTATAAAAATAAAATAAATTCACATATCACATACAAATGATACGAAAAATTTGTGGAAGGTAGTTAGTAAAAAATATTAGCATTGGTATTAGCAATAGTATATTTTGAATGGGCAAAATCCAGTTAAAGGGTGCTTTGGGGATCCATTCAAGAGGTTGACATTCTGGCAAACAAATTTTAAGAAAAATACAGCTACGATACTTTATTATGTGCAGTGTATAGTGTATATTTTAAAATTGTAGATGGTATGGCTATGGCAGTAGTGCAAAGTATAAATAAATAACCTCAAATGAATCGCCATACCGCTCATGAGGTATTGCTTTCAGCGCGTTACCATTTTTTAGTGGGTGATTCATTCTCGAAAACCGTAAGTCTTACGAAAAAAAATAAGAACATGTTTTTACAAGCAATTTTAGCTAAGCTTCAAATTTGAGAACCACTATTTTTTCTGGTTTCTATCGTCAAACTGGATAATTAAAACTGGATGATTAAAACTGTCAGTTTTAATCGTCTCCGGATGATGCCAACTTGGGTGGCGAAACGCGCGTCGAGCGAAGTAAAAGTGTTTTGGTGTTTGTGGAAACTACTTCGAGTGTTTCTATCTTCACTTGTTTTAATTTCAAAATTGTTTTAATTAAAATCATATCAAACCTTTGACAGATGTCAAAAGTGTGGCAATTGTAAAAGATGTAAGAAGTGCAATTTAACTAGGTTTAATTTAAGCTTTACAATGACTACAGCTTTAAAATGGCAAAAATAGCTGACGCTATAGCTCCGCTCCCGATGGACCGATTTTTGTCATCGAGGTATTAAAATGCAGGAAAAGGACCATTTAATTGCTTTTTTGAATTGGAGGAGTCATTTCGACATTTTTGCTTCAAAATGAACTAACCCAAAAGGGCTAATTTCAAACAAGGCTGCCACCTTGCATTTTCCATCATAGTCCATCCTGTCCTGCAAGCAACGACATTAATGTGATTAAAATCGGTTAATAAACAAAAAAGTTAAGGGCAAACGTAAAAAGTGGACATTTTTTTGGCCCACCCGGCACATATAATTTTTAACGTAAAGATATAAAATTCTTAGACACGTATGAGAGAACAATAAAGGTACATATTACATTACCGACAAAACTCTGATAAAAATATAACCGTAAAGGACTGTCTTTCCAGCAGTAAGAGCAAGTCAGAATTATTTAGGTAGTAAAATTCTTCAACATAATATCGTTTCCGAATCTATTATTAAAATAGAAATTATTATTGTTTCACATAATACCTAGCAACCTATTGCAATAGTCCGAATATTTTAGTAGATATTTTATTAGATAATAACCATGAAGAAGCTGATATGTTTCTTGCTTACCATTCATTGTTGTTATCAACAAATTATACGGAAGTGATATAGGTTATAGATCTTACAGTGTACAGTCCTGACATAGGTGTACTTATTTTGTTGTTATACTACTATTCTGGTTTGCCAATCAATACCAAATTTTATACTGGAAGGGGTATCAAAAGAGGAGAGACCAAGAAAATGATGATATCATCGAAGCTTTCCAATAGTTGGGACTAACACAATCTCCATCAACTCCCTAGACCCTGCAAAATGTTTATGCCGAATTTACAAATATAAAAATTTTCATCAGTTACGTACATTCGTTGGTATTTATATTCAGTAAAAGAATAGCTGAGAGAAAATTCAACACCTACATATGAGGCTTTGCAGCAACATATTCTTCAATAAGTTATTTTTAAATAAATTTAAAGAATAGATGAATAAATTAATTATGAATTGTAGGGCGAATTACATCGCATTTTTTGTGGAAG
>CAXKVY010010036.1:0-24333 GCA_964058915.1 Tetropium fuscum
ATACAGCATCGTGATCGCCTGAAATGATAGAACAAAATCATAACCTGACATTAAAAACTATTAAAAACAAGCTACCTCCTCGGTTCATGAAGGAATCCGGCATGTACGAACTCAAATACTTGATATGCTGCTGCAGCTGCTGTATATCCACCCTCCGCAATTCCAAATCTATCGCCTTAGTGTGTGCCTTGGTTTCAGTAAACATCTTCTTAAAGTCCATAATTTCAGGGAGTGCCGATATAGGCTTGCTAGTTTCCTTCTCCAAACGATGCTGCAAGTCCAGGGATTGCTCTTGTAATTGCTGCACCAGCTGCCTGAACTTGCTTATCGTCTGCTCGCGGTCGGCAATCGTTTCCAAGGCTGCGTCTCTGTCACGCATCGCCTAGAAAAAGGGAACGATTTATGGTAAAGAGCAAGAAAGTCACGCGTACTAATAACCTCTCTAGTGGCTGCTTGAGCCATGTCAAGTTCCTCGCGTAAGTCGGCTTCTAGTTCCGCATTACTTTCCACCAACTGATCATTCATGTCTTGCAACGCCTCTAGCTCGGACACCTCCTCTTGTAATTGGGTAACTTTATCTTCAAGGGTCAACTTCTGCTCTCCAAGAATCACCACCATTTCTTCTGCACCCAGCGCTGCGTCAACCTTTACAAAAATAACTTATTAATGGTAAAGTAAGTAAAGGCTATCGAGTCATTTGAAATTTATATAGAAATTTATAGAATAGTTTTGCTCCGTACCTGCTCCTGCAAATCAGCTATTTGCTGCTCCATATCTTCCACTCTAGTGCTGAGTTTCTCCTTCGTCTTGCCCAATTCCGTAATCTCGGATTTCTTCTGGTCGATGTCCTTCAGCAACTTCTGATACTCGTGCTTTTCATGCGCTGATAGATCTCGCAGTCTTACCAAGGTTTCTCTCAAGCGTGAATTCTGTTGCTGCAGCTGCTTAATCTCATATGCGGACATCTGTTCCTCGTTGGAAGATGCTGTGGTGCCACCGCCTATAAGTAAATTATTACTTTTGTGATAATACGTTATCAATTGTATAA
Organism: Tetropium fuscum; assembly: GCA_964058915.1. Taxonomy (NCBI): domain Eukaryota; kingdom Metazoa; phylum Arthropoda; class Insecta; order Coleoptera; family Cerambycidae; genus Tetropium; species Tetropium fuscum. Next base: position 1,049 of record CAXKVY010010036.1, read on the forward strand.
TAATTGTTACCGGCAAATACTGACACTCACTTTTTCCCTGCATCTCTGCTTTTAAAATCTCCAAGTCCAAAGTGACTTCTTCCAGCCGTTCCTTACAAACCTCCAGCTCTAGCTGTAATGTTTCTGCTTTCTCCTCCGCCATTTCCCTGTCCAAAGTCGCCATTTCCACCGCTTCAGCCAAGTCGGCAACCTCATCGGCATGCGTCTCCCGTGCCTCTATCGCCTCTTTCGCCTCCTGCTTCGCCCTCTGCAGCTCACGTTGCAAACTGGCTTGTGCTTCCATTATTTTCGATTTAAATTCAATCAGCTGTTCCAACTAGAAATATTCATCAATACATATCACACTTCTTCCCAATGCATGCGATCCTACCTGTATTTTTAGCTTATCATAATCTTTGAGTTTCTCTTTATCCTCCTGACGTTTTAGTTTCAAAGTATCCAATTTCTCACCCAGGTCCCGGATTTGCTGGCTCCTATTGTCCAACTCTTGCTGCAGCTGTATATTATTAATCTTTTCTTCTACTGTCGTTATAGGAGTAGGTGTGGTTGTCATTGCCTGTCCTGGTGTAAACTGAGGTTTAAGCGTTTCCACAAAGCCAGTCTAAACAAACAGACTGATTAAACAATTACAATTTAAAATGAGCCAATGTTACCTCAACGAAGGAAGCACGTTTTGGAATCTGACTAAGAGAATCAGCACCTTCCACTTGCTTCTCGACTGAAGGGGATGTTAGATGACTGCGGCTACCACTCAGAGACTGTCTACTACCCCCTAGAGACTGTCTACTACCCACTAGAGACTGTCGGCTTCCTGTTAAAGACTGGCGACTACTAGCAAGAGACATACGTGAACTGTCACAACAAAATAAAGCTATTAAAACATGCACAACATACGAAAACAAATAAATACATAGATGAAGAAATACATTCTATACAAATAGGCGAGTTTCAATGTCAAATACATTCATTTTAGCACAAATGTTCTAGTATACCTTGAAGCAGACAGTGAAGGGGGTCTCTTTTGTGGCGACATCTTTCGACGTATACTAGCCAAGCAGCAAGAAATATTTAATTTGTTAATTTATGTACAGTGAAGTGTAAGGAAGAATTATTGTGCCTTATTAAAATATATACATATAGGTGTACTGGAACACATTTACTTACGTAGTCGGTTTTGGTTTTCCGCTCCTTTTTGCGCATAAAATTAGTACATATTAAAGTAATTAAAAACGGGTAGTAAAGTCAACTTACGTGCTCTGACGACTTCTTGCTATCTTTGATGGTTGTGTATGGTCCCCCACTGGGATCTCAAGGGGTTTACCATGTTCATCAAGAGGTACCACTTGACTTTCTCTTACAAATACACCAAAATTCTCCCCACACTATAAAAAACGTCGTTAGCACAAATTTTCTTCTATTGTTTCCATTTTACCTTAAAATATTCTTGCCCTCGAACAGACCCATTATTTTTGCCTTTAGGTTCATCCAGCACCACTCCGATCCATGTACCAGTGGCAAAATTAGTCTTCCCTACATAGGCTATCACTCCTTGGACACCCTTGGCAGTGTCTACCTTTCTTCCAACTTTCAAGACATCCGACATGATTTCGCAGTAGACAAAATACCGTCTTAATATTTAAAATCCCAAAATCAAACATAAGCTAAACATCGTTTAATACGGAGACGAGAATTCAGATTCAACAGAAAACTGAGAAAACCACTCAACCACCTACTTCCTACTCGCTACAATTTTTGTAGAATTGACAAATTGATTCATCACAGAAGAGGATCTATCCCAATGAGGTTGATCTATCCCTATCCCAGTATCCCTCTTCTGTGGATTGATATTTCTACTTCCTCTGCTAATCACCACAAAACCATAGATAAATAAAGACGAACACAAAACCCACAGATATAGTGACAAAACTCGTCACAAAGCAATGATTATAGACAGAGAAGAATGGCTCATCTCCATAAGACTACTATTAGACAAATGTCGAGCCCCCACCACGAAATTCGACGTCAGCGAGGATCCCAGCGTTGTTTTATTCCGCCACTAGTTGTTTTAAGAGGAAACGTGAGGTTCACAACTTAGGTTGTAGCCATAGACATATTATTAATACGTCTATGGTTGTAGCAGAAAAAAATTGCAAATATAAGAAAATACTAAATTAAAAAGGTACTTTAATTTCTCTACATTTAATATAAAATTCTATATAATCACATTAATCACCTATAATAATGTTTCTATTTGAAATCCACCGCTCACGCAAACTTATGTGAGCCGGGCATCATTGTCGACGTCACGACTTGTTCATATTTGTCTAACGAATCGAGGCAGACAAGCTATCCTTCTGTGTATAGTCGTTGGTCATAAAACACTTCTGGGATTCCTTGGGGCCTGAAAGAGAAATATCTCTTCTTTGGGCACTTCTGCTACAATATAATATACTGTGCTTCTGCTCGCAACTAGAGATATCTATGCTCATACCATTACCTATCACCATAAAACATATGTAGATGCTTTATGGTGATAGTAAGATTAATTTATTATTGGTTTAAATAATCTTGGGTGGTAGGCAAGTCTATACAATCCTTGGGTGGTAGATACGAAGGCGTAGAAGGAAAGTATATTTTATACTGGGGTAGGAGCACCGGGTTTCGGTATATAATATATTAATCTATGACCAAGCTCTAAATAGATGTCGGTGGGTAGGAGTTACGAGCAGAGGTTGATGTAAAACATCTACCAACTACGCCGACCACATACTTTTAAGTATTAACCTTTCAAATTGAAACATAATATAGTTGCTGCTAGCCGATAAACAAATGATCCCGAGGCGAAATTCGAGACATAGTGACGCCTGTATGTAGAGATAATTTATATTAAAATAATATCAGTCTAGCAAGATTTTGGCCAAATTCCTGTACGTAATAATCTAAAAATATTCTTGGCAAACTGAATGGTCTTCTAGACATCTTCCATTGACAAATGTAATAGTGAGAAGACTGGTCCATGTACACATATTTTTAAGTAAAGTGATCTAGAAAAAACAGCAACAAGTTTCTGTATCCTCTACCGTTGCGCTATCGGCGTTCTTGCAAACGACTGAGGAACTAAATATGCTAAATATTTGTATTTTAAAATCCGAGTTTATATCCGAGCCACCTCGGGATCATATTATGTGATACGTGATACCGAAACCACAGAAGTAGGATATGTCCTTCTTCTGCCGAAACAAGGAAACACCTAACCACAGAACATCCACCCACCACTGCATCGCAACGTGAGCAGCGCGAGCACAGATTTTTTGACATGCCGTTGTAAAGCACAACAAATAAATACTGTTCATTAATGGCCGAGTGCACCGTACGTGTTAATCCTGGATTAAGTTTAAGTCCGACGTATTTTGACATATTTGCATGCAAATGTGTCAAAATAAGTCGGACTTAAACGTAATCCAGGATTAACACGTACGGTGCACTGGGCCATTAAACATAATTATTTCTATTGTGTCAAAATATTTATGCAAATGTTTATTGTAATATCATATACATAGGATATAGGTAATATCATATCATTTTTATTGGTGTTAAGTATACTAATGTATTTACACAAGCCAAATATTCAGCCACAGAACAAGGAAAGCTCCCTCTGCTGTGGCACAGCAAACACCCTTTTGAAGTTTTTGTCAGCGTATACCTATCACATATACCATTACCATTCCTCTATAATCTATGACATATACCCTGTTTTTGTTCCTGATAGTTTGATTTGGTATTTTTAATTTCTTCAGGAAAAATGACAAAAATGTGGGAATCTTTTGTAAGTGATTTCCATAATATAAAAGGAGTGTCTGTTGGCGAAAGGCAGCGAAACTTTCAAAATTTATTGAAAAATAATACTGTTCCTAAAAGTGAACAACAAATACTTCTACGTAACCTACACCCAACATCATATTCAGAAAGTTTATGGTATATCGATATTTTAATCTACTTTAAAGACACAGCACAGTTGTTGGAGATACTTAAGTCTGGAAGTGACGCATTTGTCGGTAGGATCCTCAAGCAGCAGTGGTTTTTCCATGAAGCATTTAAAGACATCAGTGCAGAAAATCTCGTTTGTGATTATTTGCCACTGATGTCATTTTCAGTTAAAGCAAAGTTATTGAAGAAGTTATCTCTAGCGCTTTCTGAAGAAAAACTGGATGATGTATTTGAATTCATTTTGCAAGAGTAAGAGTTTAGTTAACAGATAACATATAGTATTAAGTAATGGTTAATTTTAAGGTATGGGTTGAGTTTGGCAGCGAAGGTACTAACTGGGTGCAGCGTTCAGAAAATAACGAGTGTTTTGAAAATTAACTATGTGGATTTGTCAACAAATCAATTGAAAAGTTTGCATATCAAAGAACCTGGCTTAGTTAGGATATATTTTGAGGAACAGCAACATAACAAAGCTGTATTTACTAACTGTTTTTTAAAGTATCTGGCCCAACGAAACCCTATACTTTTTTGGGAAATAGTAGATGCAGCTGATTTTAAGAGCAACGTGAAATTAGGCCGTAGAACCACCAAAAGTGCTCTAAACGTAAAGAAGGACGATGTCATTAGTAAACCTGCGAAGTATGTTAAATATTTAAGACGGGAAACATTGGTGAGAGACTTGAATAAACAAGGCGATTTTCGTTTGTTTTTCCGCAATTTATTCCCCAAAGATGTAAACGGTATTCGGAGTAAAGAAAACGTATATATCAACGTATTGAAATATTATCCTAAGCATAGTTGTTATCGGATTTACGAGGAAACTTTCAACGATGTGCTTAAGGAGGATATCTGGTCTAGGACATGCTACATTCCAGATTCTTTCTTGCCTTTGATTGACGACGTGAGCATCAGAGAAAAATGGGCGGAGGCAAAATATAAAGAGAGTAATAACGATTCTTTTATACAATACTACAAAATGGAGAATTGTATGGCAATGGTTAGGAAAAAGATTAGTGTAACCTCAAATATCAAGATTAGGGGGCAACTGTTCCAAATTCTGATAAGCGCTTGTGCCCTAAACAAGGACTATGAGTCCTTGGAAGAAGTAAATTATTTTAGAATACTTTATATTATAATAATATATATATATATATATATATATATATATATATATATATATATATATATATATATATATATATATATATATATATATATATATATATATATATATTTATCTTCTAATTTCTTTGCTATCTTTATATATTTTTTTTGGAGGGTTTATCTTGGGATAGTAGCAATAAAACGACTGATTAGGTTACTTGACGTTTCGGTCCCTTTCTTGGGCCTTTTTCAAAAGAGTATTTTATTTTGTTTTATTCTTTTGAAAAAGGCCCAAGAAAGGGACCGAAACGTCAAGTAACCTAATCAGTCGTTTTATTGCTACTATCCCAAGATAAACCCTCCATATATATATATATATATATATATATATATATATATATATATATATATATATATATATATATATATATATATATATATATATATATATATATATATATATATATATATATATATATATATATATATATATATATATATATATATGTATATATTATTATAATATTATAATTGTAATATTTGCTTTTTGCTATAGGTACTGAAGTATTACTGTGCGAGACATCGTAATGACGACAAAAATGCCAGACATGCTTTTTTACGGCAGATTAGTAGTAGTGAAAACTTCAATCTTGAAGCATTACATGCTTCTCATTGGAAGTACGTTCAGGAACTGATTGTGCTACAGGCTGTTAACAAAGATTTTCTGGGGTTTTATAGTCTGCTGAGGGTGAGGCATATTGAGTATTTAGTAAACAATGCCCATCCCGAGGATGAAATCACACATTTTATTATGGAATATTTAAAAGACCAGGTGGCAGGTAACCCCCCATATTTCCAAGAAGTAAAGAAGGTGAAGAATGCTGGAACAGAGAAAAGAATCTTGCTGCAAGTTCTGGAGAATTTACCCAACTACATAGACGACGATAAAGCTGATTCTTCCGTACAGACTGATCTTGTAGACGAAATAATGGCGTATAACGCGCGTAATAGGAGGGACAAAATCGACGTGTATACAAACATGTCGGTTAATATCTTGAAACATTGGTTCCAAAATAGAAGTTATTGGCGAGATAGTGATAAAATGTTCGTAACACTCGTTTGTAAATTAAATCGGAACGAGATGGAGGAGGAAGTGTTGCAAGCTTACTGGGAGATGGCGCTGCCCAAGAAATGTTCAAACACGGTAGGTACAGTGGCGGGCAGTTGAGAGTAAACGATTCTTTTCCCCTATTGTGTTCTGATCCTTTCAAAAGACGTCTTATGTTGCAATATTGTTAATTCCTGTTGATTGTTTTACTAATGTAATAACTGGGCTTTGCTTTTGTAATGTTTACATACAGTCCGAAATGGCTAATCGAACACAGCGATCAATATTAACAGTGACAGTAGTTCAAACGTCCTATTTTCAATGCTGTTATGACATTGATATAATAGGAGTATAACTACAATTTCCTCATTATTTAGTAGCAAATCTAGTAATCCATGCTTTTCTAAATTGGCTATAGATTTTATTGTCTCAAAAACTGAAATATTTGATGTTAATGGCTTCTTACCAGCCCAAAAAACCTCTAGAAATGAGTTTCGTGGTCACTTTTAGGTAAAAAAACTACAACCTATCCAAAATTGTTATTTACTCATTGGAGTATCAATTTCCACAGGTCGTACAAAAATCAGTTTTACGCCTCCTGCTTGACTACACCACATTCTTCCCGTCCCAAAACAGATAATCGAACACAGCTCTCAATATCAAGGTGACAATGACAGTAGTTCAAATGTCCCATTTTCTATGTTGTGATTACATATATCAATGTAATAGGAGTATGACTACAATTTGAAAATTTGTAAAATTTGAGTTTTACGTCTTGACTACACATTCTTTACAAAAAAATTGCCTCAAGAATTGTTTTAATTCCTGTTTTCAACCCTATATGTTCCATATCCCATAAAACTAAAGCAAGATATTTACATGACAAAGTATAGTTTTTAATTCTTTGTAATGGTATGTTACATATACAAAAATGCTCTAAAACTTTAAGTAAGCATTACAAGAAAGTGCTTTCTGCTTAATTTTTGATTTAATTTCAGGTGCTAAAGTGGTATCTTAAACACGACCCTCTAGTCATCGTTGAGAATTTCAATAAAATCATGGAAATTTTTACGTCCAAGAGATGGTCAAGTCTCACGGCTAATTGCCTTTTCCGCCAAATATGGGTTATGATGAAATTTAACAGTCACCTAAACCTCGACAGTATGGTAAGCAAATATGCCTTGGCGGCATTAACGTCAGATGAAACCAAGCGGAGATATGCAAGGCAATTGTATACGGCTCTGGCTGTGTGCAATACCACGGAGGAGTACATTAATATTTTGCGGGATTTTAATTTAATACCGACGGCTGCAAAACGAGCGATTGAGGACGGGAATGAAGTTTTTATACAGCAAAATATGTATTTGGCGGCTCTTAAGTATGTAGCCAAACCTTTACAATACCTTCCTATTTTAATAGACAAGTTTTGCCAAGGGGATTACCTGCAAATAGCTGTACCAGCCTTGTACAGTGCCTTTTACAAGTCCCCGGAAAAGGAACTGAAACCATACATAGATAAATTGTCGGAAAACAAATCCATATCAGTGAGGAAGCATGCTCTATCTGTAAGTCGCTGCATTAGCCACCAAAGCACCATATTTGAAGTACTGGAGCATTTCGAAGCGGAATCAGATACTTCACTAACTAAATCCATGTTCTTGGGCATTTTAAGGTACTTTTCGCAGAATCCCAGCCAGTTAATATTCAATAAAGTAGTCTCTTACCCGAGACTGTTGAAGGACGATGACATGGAATCACTACAAGCGTTGACTACCATGCGGATTCCTAAAAGCTACAAGGCACATTACGTTGAGAGCATATGGCTATTACTAGAGCAATTTAAGCTTAGTGCTAAAGAAGAAAATTTGGGCAAAATTTGCCTTCTTTTATCTGCGATGTTAGGGTTAATTGATAAAACGTGCATGCAAGGCCTGTCTAAAAGTTTCTGCAAGGAAATTATCCAGCATTACGCGTTTAACAATGGTGCTGATAGAATTTCTTCCACTCTGCCATTTGTGGTTAGGTTTCTAATGTACTCCGACACGCGAGTAGAGGATTTCGGATTTGTTTTCCAGCTGCTGTGCAAGTACAAGTCTGATTTTTGGAACAGGAACTCAAGGAAAAATGAGCGAGAGTTGGTGTTCGAGTTTTTCCATGTGTTTTACGGAAAAGCGTGTGAGAAAGAGGTAAAAGTTGATTTTATCGAGTTATTTTGTGACAACTGGGGTCGTATCTTCACCGCTGTCGACACTTTCAGGGAGTATCTCCTGATGAAATTCCTGCTCTTTAAAAAACGAGCAGATGGCGACTTAGAGGCGTACGCTAAAGATATCGTTCTGTTTTCCGAGAAGGTAATTGCGCAGTTTGGGTCCATTGTTTTGTCTAAGTTTGTTTCAGTGCTTTCGAACTTGTTGGGTAAGGAAAAGCACCTGATACTGTGTAACATGCTTAAATTCAAAACAACGAGCTTGAATTGTATTTTGATTATGGAGTTAATTGTCTCCCACAGCGATTTATTCAGCGGGGATCAAATTATAAAGCCATACTGGGATATTCACGCAACTTTACAGACCCAACTTAATGACCCAACTGTTCGGTTACATTATAATTTATATTTTAAACAATAAAATATTTATTGAAAGATAAATATTCGGTCAAGTATTATTCGGTCAAGACTGAGATTTAACAGGGTACCCATATTAATATTTTGTTGATTATTTTTATTATGTTTAGAATATATTCTTGTTTTTATACTTATTAATTTTTACCTATATATATTATATTTCAAATAATTTAACTATATTTTGCTGTTTTACCAAAGTAATGAGTAAAAATATATATAGTATTTTCTGTATCTTCATTATTTGTGACTTAAAATGATTTCTAGCTAATTAAAGGTTCCAATTCGGTGGCAATGAAAAGAGAAACATAAAAATATCTACGATTATCTTCAGACAGCGAAAAGGCTTCTTAAGGAACTACAATGGCCACGTTCATCGGATGCAAATGTTGACGTGGACATGATGGTGCTCTGCTGTTTTTATCGAACCGGACTCAAACGTCATAGTTCAGTATATCAAACAAGTTTTATAATTGCTGAAAAAGCACAATGGCAATTTGTTCCTGATGAACGCTGTCTGATTCAAGCAGATAAAAATATTAAAAACGAAGTCCCACGGGAAATTGACCCCATTAGTTATGTTACGTCTCAAATTGGCGCGAGTTCCTATTTTAAAAATTCATGTATTGTTGTCTTATGGGGACTCGAGTTTAAGAGCGTCTCTATAAGTGATGGAAAGACTGTTAAATAAAAAAAAGAAAAGCTACTGTGGGGTTCGCACTCGCAATCCTCGGTACTGCAAGCAATTGACCATATTAGTTAGGTTATGATGAGTAATATAGAACAAGTTGCATATTCAGTGAAAACCTAACGTTTTAAATAACAAATAGGTATCTGCATATATATTTATTATAATACACATATAGGGATTTTAATACACATATAGGGATTTCAAGATATTTATCACAGAGTTTATACAAGTCCTCGAGGCTCGACTGTTCTGTTAGAAGTACCTCTAATTTCCTCTTCCTCAGCGATTTAACCTTCTGTCTCAACTTCTTTTTTCGTGGACTGGTGGAGCTTAAGCTAGCATATGTTTGGGTCGTACATGAAGATGATGGAGTCAGCAATGGCGACTTCCTTATAGAGGTGTCACTTGGGCCTAAAATGAAAATATGTCATATTAGTGTAAATAAATATCATATAATGCTATAGGATTATTAAAACTGACATATAAGTAATATAAAACCAACAGAGGTATTACCTGCAATGGGTGAAAAAGATCGATAAGGAAAAACAACAGTAGCTTCAGTACTTTCTTCTAGAGGGCGATCTGAAAATTCATTGTGGTTAAAAACAACTGTTTATATACGTATAATTTAGGTCTAATTTGTCGATTTAAATATATATATCTGAACAATTGTGAAAATAACGCACAGCAAGTGCAATATTTCATAAAAACACACAAAGATAAATAAAACTCATACCTGCTGTATTCGAAGAGCACTCTAAAGTGGCATGAACCGCAGCTTTGGCATCAGATGTAATCTCCTGTTCTTCATAGGCAGATGATCGAATACAGATATCTGAAATTTTGTTTATGGTTAGTATACACTAATTATACGCACAAATAAAATAAATTTCTGTAAATCTTAGTGTAAGTAATTTATTTTTACAAATTACAAATTGAGGTACTAGTATTTTAAATAATAACTATAGCTTTTGGAAAATATGAAGCTCGTTAATGAGCAAGACAATATTACCGTTGAAAGTTTTGTGCTGGTAAACTTTTCTCTTGCCAGATCAGATATTTACTATGCAGGACAAATTTTATCAATTGAAGATGAAGAGTATGAGATAAAATTTATGCGCAGAAAATCTGGATCTAATAACATTACGTTTCCTGATAATGATGACGATGATGAGAGAAAAAAGACAGAGTAGCAATTTTGCCATTTTCCACAAAACAGGGAACAATCAGAACCTCAAACGTTTACAAATTTAATGTAAATTTTGCTTCTTTAAATGTAAGATAAATAAAATAAAATAAATCGTATTTTTTACCTTAAAAAAAGTTTTTCTATATAGCTGGTGTTTTCATATTCTGTAATAATTTTCAAAATAAAATCAATGGCTGAAACTTTCCTTACGTGTGGACGAATGTTCCCCACCCTGGGAGAACTGAGAATTATAGGTACGCAGAATAACACCATAGAAACTAAGTAATGGTGAAGTTTACATACCAAATAAGCAATTACTGCAAGTTACTGAGCAAATGATTTGAGATGCAACCTCGAAACCCCTACCTCATAGTTACTTTAGTTATCTCTTTTGTTACTCTCGGATGTTAACTTGTAATGTTATAAAATGCTTGTAATTTAATGTAAATTAAATTTATCCACTACCTACCTTATAGGATCTCTTGGAATAGAAAAAAGGTTTATCCCTTCACCTGTTCTCGAAGAACATCCCAGAAAAATAGAAGCATATCCTCCTTTATGAGCCATCACTACTACACAGAGCACAAATAATGTAAGAGAACACAAAGTATCTAACTCAATAATGTTTCCTATTGTAACAAAAACACCCAAAAAATACAGTTCAAACACAAACGAAAGTTAAACGAAAATATCGCCACACGTTCGTATCAGAAAAGTGAGGTTGACAACTATGTTGTCTCTGCAACTATACAACTTGTTTACCGCATGCGTACTGAAATTTGGTTTTGGAGGGAAGCCTTACCTTCGCTTCTGTATAAGCTCTCTCTTCTGTGGTAGTAGGAATAAGCTTATTGAAACTTATGAAGGACAAAACTGGTGCATTTGCTTTAAGTGTGTAACTTTCGTGTGTGTGTTTTAGAGTATATTGTATCACTTAGCTCAGAGAGTAGGCATATTTAAATAATAGGTAATATTAAAATGGTTTTTGGAAGACGCGTTAACCTATTTGTAGTTATTTAGATAATACCAGACATTAAAGGTATTTATTTATAAGTATTAAATACCAACAGGCGTAAATCCCACCAGCTGTTCCCTGTTCTTATTCCCAAACGCAAGTTTGTAACTTCTCGATACCCGCCTAAATTCAAAATAAATCTAACTGTGCTAATACACAAACCCGACCATCACCGGAAACTACCGAGGATCGGGTGGTTTTTAGTGGCGTCTGTTTTTGGACTTGGACCATACTTCATGCACTGGCGTACACTTTAAAAAGTATAAAGCATATCACATGTGTATGTGAACTGTGAAGATTAGGTATACTTTCACATCCAAGTTTCATACAATTGAAGGTTACAGCGCATACAATATCTGTGGTTTACAGTGAACCACAAAGTATTGATATCTACCGATTCAGGCCTAACCATTGGACCCGTTGATAGAGTTTAACCAGACATATAGAGAATATCTCTGAGTTCAACACAGAATATAATCTCTGTGTTCATTGACAAAACATGAGTTCAATGTTACACATACATCACGTATTCAAAGGACAACGTGCTTCGCGCACACGGCGATTATTAATATATCGGTGATCGCATACCGCATTCAGTGATAGTGAGTCTCTGCCGCATTTCATTTCGAGAAGATCCCTTTTATTAACATCACTGCCCTCTATGTACTGCAGCACGATTTTAATAGCAAACCAATGTACCAAGTGAAAGTAAGTAAAGGCAGCTGCCCTGCCGACCAATGCGACCAACTGAGCTCCTGACCTCCAGATTCCAGAGGTGGGGGAACTTTAAGAGCATTTGTCATGGCGTCCTGTATTATTATTTTTCGTTGTTAATGTTTATATTTTTGCGCAAAAACATTAAAAACCAATTAAGTGAAAATGAGTGTTTGGAAACCTGTGAGTGATGAGTGTAGTTACGGTATAGGTAAGTACCGCGAGAATTATTAACTTGTTAATTCGTAATAGCGAGTAAACTATATCATCTCATCCTAACCAATCAAATGTTGTACTTGTTGATTTATCTCATCTCCTACTAAGATATTAATTTTGTTTTTACGTGTCTTTTGTATTATCGGTCTACCTACCTAGACTGCAAATTTAATATCTGCTTTAATAAGACACTTGCAGTATTAATAATTATTAATCGCGGTCTTCAAAAATCTGCAGTGCCCCTCCCACTTTTTATCCACGATTTGTTTACCACTTCCTTTAGGAAAATGGAATGTGATTCATAAAAAATAATGTCACGAATCTAGTTAATACGTGAATTTAATATTAACTACTGACTCATTAAATTCAATTTGTATCCAATCGAACAATTTGCCTCTTGGTATACTGTATCCATTTATATCACATACATTTTATGAGACAATTATATTATTATCTATGATGTAACTAGCACTAATAAGTGGGTTGTCCAGATGATATAATATATTATTAATTTATCACTGTGCTTTAAAATGATGCAGCATGAGTTAATTTGCATCCCATTGTTTGTAACACTACCCTCATACATTATTTAAATTTTTGTTTGTTTATGTTAAGAGAAAGCACCAGGCAGCCTCATTTCATATTTGGAGAGACAGGTTCTGGTTGACCCAATATGTTAAATATTTGTGAATGTTTATCATTGACATCCTTATTAAGATTTTGCATTAGGGGGACATGCTGTATTTTAATTGTAAAAGTAAACTACTTATATGAGGCACAAATTTAGTTAGAGAACATTTGCCAAGCATTAAAAATATAGATAATGCAGTCACACTTATTAATAACTTCCTAGTACCCATGAAAATTAGAGAATTTTCAAGTATGTTGTCGCATTTTTTGTTGATATTAAATGCATTTGCTTTCTAAGTTTCAGTTATATTTATTTCATTAATTATGCTATTAATGCAGAATACATTTCTTTTCCTCCTTTTAATATTCATGAAATAGTAGGTAAAGTTGATTTAACGATAGAAAATCTGATTTGACAGCAATATTTTTGACATCAATAGCAACCCATAAAAATTAATAAAGTAAAATGCATCATTTCTCAAGAGCGCCATTAATTTTTAACGGCCATATCGCGAACTCATACTCATCACATAACCTATATTTTTAAGACTTTTTGCTTGTTGCCCGTGTTGGTTCTGTTTTTCTGTTTTGACTTTTGTTTATTCAAATACTGTGTCTTAAAATATTGGTGTTGTGCTTTATTATATTTCTTTTTCCCTGTTTTACTTGTGTAAAGTTCATTATTATGGCTATGGATCATAACTATTGTGACAGGTAAATTACAACCAAATACGCTCACACAGGAATCTATTAGTCTATTCATTACCAACATAATTTTGCAAAAAAAATAGGTTACTAAAAATAGAATGTCAAATATCGAAATAGATTTTCTATCCTTAAATCAACTATATCCAATAATTGTGCATATTTCAGCAATATACAATTTCAACTTACCTGAAGATTACAAGCTGAAATTGACTGTGGGAGATGCAGTTCACATACTTGAAGAAGAAACCAATTGGTATTATGGTTATGTTATCAACAATAGATACGTTAAGGGTGTGTTTCCCAAAAGCTACATACACATAAAGCACTGCGAAAGAATGGATGCCACTGGCCCAGTATTACGAGAGCCCCCCATTACTCAGGAGATCACTTCAGTGCTCAGAGAATGGGGGATACATTGGAAGACATTATACGTGGTAATATTAAAAGTTGTTATTAGGGAACTTTACGTTAATATATCTTTTGTAGACGCATAATAGGAATTTCGAGCAAATGAAAAATCAAATCTACGATCTGATCAGTCACCGGAACAAAATAATAAGCGGGACGTTGCCAGTTGACGAGCTGAAGAGAGTAACACGACAATCTGCCGAGGAAATCGACATGGGTAATAAAATTCTAGGATTGGATTTGGTAGTGCGGGATAGAAATGGTAACTTAATAAGCCCAGATGATACCAGTACGATTCAGCTCTTTTATCATCACAAAAACGCTACGGAACGAATGAGTAACAGAACAAAGGCAAGTATTTGTTTTATCATCATGATGATAATGTGTTTTAATGTTACTGAATTTCAGTCTGAGATTAAGGAAGTACAGCCAAAAACTGCGATACAGCAGTACAGTAATATTTTTCTAGTCGCCGTTAGGAATTTCACCTGTAAAATGTCAGAGGACGCCGAGCTGTTGATGACGTTGTACGATGGGAAGGAATTTAAGGCTATCACAGAAAATTACATTGTGCGGTGGACAAAAGAGGGGCTTATGAGCGATCTGGATCAGATGTATAATCTGAGGGTTATGTTCACGGTGAGAATAGTGAATTTAGTGGCCGGGAACGCATTATAACATAACTTATTTTAGGACCTCGGCAAGAAGGATTTAGAAAGAGAGAAAATATTTTTAGTTTGCCACGTCGTAAGGATCGGTGCGATGGATATCAAAGAGTTGGACCATCGGAGAAGCTCCATGAGTGTTACGAGTAAAAAAAATTCCAACGAGAACATGCGAAGACCGTGTGGCGTTGCAGCATTTGACATAACTAACTACATGAATGGCAAATTGGATACCGATCTGGAGCAAGAGTTTGCCGTAACATTTGTAAAGTAACCATACCCTCGTCAGTTTTGTTTTCCTAGAGTTTATATATTTTGTTGTAGTTGCGATAAAGATAACTTGGAGCAAACATTAAAGAAAATTATCACTAAGGAGAGATTCGAGAACAAAAACCAGGCATTGTTTGTCAGTATGAAGCTTTTGCGTGGCGATTTGAAACAGGTATATGGATTGGAAAACTATCTTGTACAATTGTTTATGAAAATTTTTAGGTGCGCGAAGAAAATCCCCACTTGGTCTTAGGTAACGTTTCCATAGCCAGGAAAATGGGGTTCCCTGAGGTAATTTTGCCGGGTGATGTCCGCAATGATCTGTATTTAACGCTAATCGGCGGCGAATTTGCCAAAGGAAGCAAAAGCAGGGATAAAAACGTGGAGGTGACCGTCAAAGTGTGTAACGCCAAAGGACAGGCCATTCCGGTAAGTACGTTAAACGGTTTCATTATATTTTCTGCACGTTTAATTATTTTAGTGTGTTATAAGTTTGGGGGGCGGTATTCAGCCGATGGATGACTACCGCTCCGTTATTTATTACCACGAGGACAAGCCGCAGTGGTACGAGACGTTCAAAGTAGCGATACCCATCGAAGAGTTCAAAACTAGTCACTTGAAGTTCTTATTTAAGCACAGATCTTCCAACGAGGCGAAGGATAAGAGTGAGAAGCCGTTTGGCATGTGCTACGTTAAGCTCATGCAGGAGAATGGCACCACATTGCCCGACGCCAAGCATAACCTGATCGTTTACAAGATAGACCATAAGAAGTTTGATGAAAACAGCTTGGATTATTTCAAGCTTCCGTATACGACTGGTGAAAATAAGGATAGCGTTAAGGAAAAGCCGCAAGTACCTGGACTGAGCGTGTCTAAAGATTCATTCAGTATCTCTAGTAATATATGCTCTACGAAGTTGACGCAAAATGGTGAGTTGACACGTTATATAAACCATTAACAGAACTTTTGAACTACTCTCTAAGTGTTTTTTTTCCACCTCTGGCAAAACCACACGTCCTATCGGAAAAAAGTTATATAATGGTAAGATCAACTTATATTTCAACCATTTTTCAACCTAACCTCAAAACTGTTAAGAAAAACGTCAAAAACTAATTCATTGATTTGTCATTTTTATCTCCCACAAAAATGATTTGATTTTAATGAAATTTGATGAAAATCTACATTTTTTTATCTCAAATAAGCTTAAATTTTTTTGAAGTGAAATATTTATTTTTGATTTTATGCGAATTTAATTTTAAAAAAGGTCTAATTTTCAATCAGAAAAGTCGATTAAAGAAATTTTTAGTTTTGAAAATTTCAGGACGGATTTTTTTTCGTTGAAACCTCTATTTTAGGATGATGTAAAAGATAATACTGTGTGGCGAAACATTGTCAATAATGGGATTTTTTTGACACTTTACACACGTACAGGCTTCCAGGAAAAAAAATTTTTCTTAACTTAAGATTAAATTTGCATAAAATCCACAAATATTTCACTTATTTGAGACATAAAAACGTACATTTTCACCAAATTTCATTAAAATCGAATAATTTTTGTGGGAGATAGAAATAAAAATAAAAAATTGATTTTGAAGTTCTTGTCAATAGTTGTGTGTGAATAGTTGCGTATGTTGGTAAATGGTTGAAATAGAAGTTGTAGACCATTCAATTATCTATAACCTTCGCATTGTTTTGATAGGAGGTCTAGTTCGACCATAAACATACAGATATTCGACTTGCCGCAATTCTCTTTTGGTGGCCATAAATGATAGATAATTGCAAATCTTTACTCATAGGTTTACAATTAGACATTTTGCTTGCAAACCCAAGTATAACTAATATCGACAGACATTGTTGATTTATTCAGTATGTGTTTTGTTTCAACAGAGCGTGCCATTTTTTATGGCTATTGCTATAAGTGCTATAACCTATTCTGCCCTCTCACAGCTGCGTTATTACATTTTTAGTAATATATCCATTGCTCAATACTTATATTGAATACAATTTTCACTTTTTATAATTTTAAGGTCTATTTTTTATCACTTCTGCAGGTTTTTTTTATATGCTTATTTTATATACTTTGACATTTTATTTTGTCTGATAAATTGTTATATTTGACTTATCCTATATAGCCAATTGTGATCGCGAGGATTTTAAATTAATATAATCACCGTAGTAATAATACGCCTTTGCAGTGGACCTACTGGGGCTGTTAAACTGGGCCTCGCACAAGGAGACTTTAATGGAATCTCTAAAGGCTCTGATGAAAGTGGACGGGGAAGAGGTGGTGAAATTTCTACAGGATATCCTCGATGCATTGTTCAACATCCTCATGGACAATCCAAAGACTGACACGTACGACACGTTAGTGTTTGAGTGCCTGCTGCATATCATTAGTTTAGTGAGTAACGATTGGAAATACCAGCATTTCGAGCCCGTCCTGGACCTGTACATAAAGGAGAGCTTCAGCGCGACCCTGGCCTACGAGTAAGGACGAAAAATGATTACCTTCACAATTTTCAATGTAATTTTTTTAGAAAATTGATATCAGTGTTAAAAGCCGTTGTGAGTCGTGCCGGCGATACTAAATGCCACGCCAAGGAGAACCTGGTCTTTAAAACCATGAAGTCGCTGCAGTACGTTATGAGGTTTGTTTCTAGATCTAGGATACTTTATATGGAGTTGTATCCGAAATTCGATGTTGAGGATGAGTTTGACGAGAGTTTACGGGATCTGCTGCAGAGCATCATTTTCATGATGTCTTCCAATAAAGACGGTTTGTTGAGGGAGCAAGGCGCCTGTCTCAAATACTTGCCAAGTACGATACCCGATATTCTCCTGGTGTTCGACCATAGAGAACTCAGGTAATTAAAAATTTATTTATTTATTTAGTAGACGAGCCTTTTAACGCAAATAGTAATAAATACACTGAATAAATATAGTGATATTTACAATGCCATAACAATAATAACAATAACAAAACTCATTTCTAAGTTGCTTACTTCTTAGACGGATACAAATTACTCTGAACCTCACACATTCAACTTATATTTGAATGTTGAATTTGAATATGTAGAATTTGAATAGGGAAAAAAAACGCGTTAAGGAAAATTTTACTTCTTTTTGCAAGTGCCAGCTGTAAAAAGTAAGGTTATATTATGAGTTTGTCGGTGTGTTGTGTTGTTTATTTATTTATTTATTATCATTTTAGTTAATGTTTGTTTTTTTTATATCAATAGCAACTTACAAAAAATTTTGTTCACTAGTAAACAAAAATAAAACGATCACGTGGGCTTCGGGATTAAATGAAAGCCCTGTACATGGACACGTAGATATGGACTTTGGATGAAAGATCTTATCATATATTGTAAGCCATTACAAAAGTTACAATGAGCGGGATAGGCATGGTTTTTTATTGTAAAATAATTTAAAAAACGGCACTTTTTCACTTTTCTCTAAATAATTGAAAAATTAATGATTTTAGAGAAAAAAAATGTCTTGGACAAAAGTTGTTCAACGGATGATTTTTACGTAAGGTTTATTAAAAAAATGGAAAAAAAAATTTGCCAAAAAGGTTGCCAAAAAGGTGCCGAGCTGAGTTTTTCGCTGTATTTTCATTTTGCGCTTTATTAAAAAAAAGACAATTTGTGAAACACTCAGAAGGGGTATTTCGGCGTTTTATCTCAAAAAAATTGTTTTTTGAGATAACAATTTAAAATGGAAAATTAATTAAATTGCTTAGTATGAAAAGTTGCTACATATGTTTGACGATTGGTGATGCTGTGATATTTTACTTCTTACTTTTAGTATGATTCTGTGCGACATGTTGAACAACATCCCCATGGGCCGACTAACAAAGCAGAAAATGATGACAATCAACGAAATAGTTCACAGCAAACTCTTCCTATACCCGGAGTGCAGAAAAATCCTGCTCCCAATCATCACCCAGCAAGTGAAGACTTTATTCGAAGCCAAAGAAGAGGTAAGTATTCATGGCTATAGTCGCTTCAGTGCTTTATATGTGTGCTGTTTTTTCCGTTTTTGGGCCATCAACGGTCATCTTTTTACTGTACATAACGGCACTTTTTCGTCGCACTTTCTCATTGTAATGTCACGACGGTTTTGTGCACATTTCCGTTCCGTGTAAATAGTACACCATTCTCATCACAAGCATTTTTTGTACATAATTAATCGAATGACTTGCATATGTTTGATTTTTTTCTGTTTTCAAATGGCTCTCGGCATAAAAATGACGTGCCTTTGAAGTATATTATAGAAAACCTTTTTTTTTCCATACAAATAATCAAGCTGTAGAAGCGTTACCTTTTTATTTTGTCCGAGCCTAAAATTATCATTTGACATAAAGTATAGTAATTAATCTTTGGCATGCTAAATAATAGGCACAGCTACTTAATATCTCGTTGTATTAACCTAATTTGTAAATATATCACTTTGAGGAGTTTGAAAACAGAAAATCAGAGTTTACTCTTCTGCACCAGAGACACCTTGGCCACCGAATGGTTCAACAAACAAATCTTAAGTACTCCTTTTTCTTATATAAGATCTTCTCTTTCCTAGTTTCTTTTTGCATGCCCTTAGAACCCCGTAGAATTGAGGAAATCGGTACGTAATAAAGATCGTTTTACACTGGGTGAAAATCACACCTAATGGACCTTTTCACTAGATATTTAAATCCAAAAACAAATATGTTTACTTGATAGCACAAAATCTGCCGAAAGTTGATTTTACCATGGTGCATGAGTTTTACACGTCAAGTGTCGACAAAGTCAATTTCAATGTCAACTGTCAAAAATCAGGGAAACAATTTTGGAATATAGTAGTGATACACTGTTGTGTCATGTTCAAGGTCGTTGGCTCTCTGACATCATGTATAAGCGCGAGCTTTACTTCCGCATTTTTGAATTTTTTTTTCATTAGAAATGGTACTCAAAAATTTTTTTTAAAAAACGTCGAATTTTTTTTCTAACAAAAAGCAATAAAAAAAATCAGTGAAAAGGCCCATTATTAATAAAGTTAAAACCATCAAAAATATTATCTAGTTTAAAGAAAATTACTGTTGAAATATTATTTTCCATAAAATTAATAATTAATTAATTAGTAAATAATTAATTAATCGATTAATTGCCTTCTGCACTGAGTCATCTTGGGGTTTTAAGGGTTTGATAAGTGTTTGTTTGTGCATTGTTTAGTTTTTTTTTGATTGCTTGGCATGCAACATTAATGGGGCATGCAATGAAATTGTCTAATTAATTTAAAAAAAAGAAGTATAATAATTATTACATAATTATTGCAAATTTTTTTTAGTCATTTTAAAAAGTAAGAATTGTGACCGGTCTACTAGTAGTTAGTTACTGTTTAATTTCACTGCACTGTTAGTAGGGGTGTCAGAGGAAAAAAAACGTGGATTTAGACTTTGGACGGAACCCGTAAAATAATGTAATTATTGTAAAATAATTTTGGAAACGGCACTTTTTTTACTTTTCTCTCAATAATTGAAAAAAATAATGATTTTAGAGAAAAAAGTTGATAATAAAAGTTGTTCAGCAGGGAATTTTACATAAGGATTAAGTATTTAAACTCTAAAAATGTTTTCGCTGCGATATTTAGTGCCAAAGTTAAAAAATGCGAAAAAATTAAAATACGGTAGGTAAAGTAGGAAATTTTTGTCTGAATTCGTTCAAATTGAACTCTTTTTAACTTTTCTCTCAATAATGGAAAAAATATAATGATTTTAGAGATAAAAGTTTTGAACAAATGTTGTTTAGCAGGGACTTTTACATAAGGATTAAGTATTTAAGAAAACCTCAAAAATGTTTTCGCTGCGATATTTAGTGCTAAAGTTAAAAATGCGAAAAAATAAAAATACAATAAAATGCAGGAAATTTTTACTTTTTGTAGGACTTTTTTACTTTTCTCTCATAACGGAAAAAAATAATGATTTTAGAGAAAAAAGTTTCGAACAGAAGTTGTTCAACAGGGAATTTTACATAAGGATTAAGTAGGTATTTAAAAAAACTCCAAAAATGTTTTCGCTGCGATATTTTAGATTATGCGTAACTGCAGTCATCGGCACTCATGACAGGTTAAATATTTTTACTATCCTTTTTATTACCCGCATTTCTTGATTTCATGACACTGATATATAAAATTACCTTTTCCAATTAAAAAAAAGCTCATAAATAAAAAAAATATGTGCAAGGCAGTTGATTAACGTAAAATTCTCAGTGTCTTGCTCTTAAAAAAATATGCGTTGTGGGATGCCTGAGGTCGTCACATATTTAAAAGTAAGAAACATACTGAGGCCTCTTGCGCAAGAACACATTCTTTCATATTTATTGAAACTTTTGATAAAATTGTAAAATCTGTATAAACCACATTCTTGCCCCCAATTATTGAGTTTTTTACACAGATATTGGATAAAACTTTCTCAAGAAGCTTTGAGAATTTACAAAAAATTGACCCATTGTAATGGGTTGGTGTCAATTTTGGTGTACTACAATTACTAACGTGGGATTTTTCACATCTTTTTAAATCAGGTATAACTCCATTCCAGAGATTTGCAAATGTTTTTGTTTCTACAAGATTTTTAAGGGGCCAAGGGTGAAATTTTCCTGAAATTTTGATTTTTAATTTCTGTGCCGCCTCAAAATTATTATCATATAAGCAACGGTATCTCATTCAGTCCCTTTCATTCATCAGGTAGATAGATAACATTTAAAAAAAATTAGCACACTTACAATATCCTGAGGAATCAATACATTTCATAATGTACAGTTCCAGGAATCCTAGGAGAATAAATTTTGCTATTTAATATCGTAGTATGATCGCATATATTTAAGTTTGTTTCATGACAACCCGCTAACTATACTAATCTAAAAAATAATTGCCAATGGGTTCAGGTGAAAGCTTAAAATGGCGTTTTGTACAACAAGGTGAAAATCTACCTTTATTTTGGACCACAAAAAGTGAATTTTAGTTGGCAATTTCTTGCAATGACATTTCGTATTAGGGAGATGAATTTTTTGTATATCAACAATGTCAATGTCATTGTATGCATGCATAGTACATTTGAATTAAAAAAAATAGAACTGTCATAGTTATTTTGCATGATAAATTTTTTTGTACTACACCAAACTAACCTGATTTTCTTTCCAGCAATGTTTCAAATCACATTTTTTTTTAACACCACGCATGGGTTTCTGCCTAATTCCCCCAGTTAATCTTATTAATAATAGTGTATTGGTACATAACGGTGATTTATTTTTCATATTATTTACAGCCTTATTAATATTTGTTGTTTTATTTTAATTTGAATTGTATTAACCAGTACCCGTTTAAGTTTTACCCCTGGGTAGTTGTATTTGAGAACTTTTGGTAGTTTAGTGGTGCAATGGGTATTATAGGGTCTTCTATTGAGACAAGACGGCAGGAGACAGAATAGATCGGTGGCCAAGGTCGCTCAGCTTCTCGGGACGACAGAGCACTTCGTCAATCAACATGTGGGATATCCGGAAGAGGTGAACACATTATACACGATTACATGCATAGAGGACTTCTTTTTGTCATCATAGCTTGCCCATTGAATTACGTGGCGAGGGAAGAACTGGGTAGAATTTTCGAAAAACATTTTTTTAACCTTGGTTTGTAGCAACCAGTTCTTTCACCGTTACCTCATTGTGTTATATAGCTTGAACATTATTCACACTAACAATCATTCACACAACAAAGTACTAGATAAAACTCCCAAGTAAAGCCTGTATTAAGATGGTTTAAAACATGCGTAGGTTGAGCTGTGCATCAAAATTATGAGCGATATCATGGAGCTGTTGTTCCGAAAGGATATCGGGCCTACTTTTAACGATCTTACGGAAATTATGCAAACCGATCTTCGGACCATCATCCAGAGCCATATAAAAATGGAGCGGGATAATCCCCATGC
>CAXKVY010010037.1:0-27796 GCA_964058915.1 Tetropium fuscum
ACACGTATATTTAATTATGTGATTAAGTAAAAAAATAGCAGAAGCTGGAAACAATTGTTGTGTAGTGGGCTGTAAAAATAATTACGGAAATACTGACGGCACAGTGAAATTTTACACTTTTCCTAGCAGACACCATGAAAGAACAAGACGAGATATTTGGTTAAGTTAAGTGAAGAGAAACTGGTAATTTAATTTCATGTTTACTCTTTACATGCTTTTTATTACTGGATAGGACTGGAACATTTGATGTAACTATAACACTCGGAGTAGTTTCCACAAACACCAAAACACTTTCACTTCGCTCGACGCGCGTTTCGCCAACCAAGTTGGCATCATCCGGAGACGATTAAAACTCATTTTTAATATTTATGTTTTCATACACAACACTTTCACTTCTTTGCACAGCGCCACACCACAGTTTATACCACATCGAAATAGTTTGTTATCTGGTGGAAACTTGTATGACTCACCGAGGTAGGCGGTCGCGATAAATATGTGCAGGTCGCCTATCCTCCTGTGTATAGTCGTTGCGCTAAACCTACTACAATTTCTTCTCATTCCGCCGCGGCGGATTTCTAGACTATGATGTGCCACAAACCACAGAATAATAATTCTGTGAACAAACTCAGACTTATTAACCACTTAAAACGTCAAAACTGATGATCTGCGCCAAGGGTAATAAACTAAAACCATGGTGTGTTGTCCAAGAACAAATTGCACAGTTGCGTTGAGAGTTTGAAAGATCTTTCATTCAATGACTGCAGTCATAACGTCTGTAACCAACACAGAACAACGAAAAAATAAATTAACAATTTATAACCTACATTTTAAAACACTGGTGTAGATTTATATCTCCAACAAATGATCCCAGTACATTCAAATTGCGGTTTCACTGATAGAATGCGCATTTAAAAATATTGTTGTGGCACCAAATGTCGTGTACACGTATTTTTATTATATTATTTGGTTCGTCCGCCGAGCCTGTAGCAAAATCCCTGTAACGTAACAATCTACCATATTCTTGTAACAATCTTAAATATTCTTGGGAAACCAACTTCTCCGTGGCAGACTTTTTGCCATGTACACGTATCTATCTATGGTCAATCGCCGACAAAAGTAATTGTTTTAGTTTAAGAAGCCGCGGGATTCGAACGCGTAACCAAAGCACACGCTCTGCCACTGGGCTACCAATTATTGTAGTTTAACTGCCTCAAAAATTATTGGAACTTTCTTTTATGAAGGTTCATCAACCCGTGAAAGAGACAGTTTATTTAATATCATTTCACAGAACATAAAATTGTTCTTCATAGTAAAAGGGTATGGAAACAGTCTAATAGCTAGGTGTAAGTTTACGAATAAATTACAAACGAAAAGGGAAAGGGTAACAGTTAGGATTATTAAGAATGTGGCATAATAGAAACAATAGATCAATTCTAGCTTCTAGGTAGAATTTATTAACATGTACATTTCAGATCTAGGGAATAATATTTGTACACAATACAAAGAACTAACTAGAATTATAGATGCATGTGAAAATGCCATGTTTAATGTGCAAAAATAATGCAACATATAAATAATTTACACAATACAGCGAGAATAATAATATTAATATACACTAAAAATTTGTAAAATTAGGAATGAATTTGTATATAAGTAAATTCTAATCACATTTTATTTACGTGACAAGTATAAAAACAATATACTTGATTATACATTTAAAGCTTAATAGAAGAACAAAAGTCTCTCCTGGTGACTCGCAGATAACATGTGCCAACCACGTTTAATACTTAAATACTGCAATATGGCTCGAATGCATATTATGAGACCTGAAATATGAATTATTTCATTATTATTATTATATAAAACTGAGGAAGGCAGATACGGGGTGGTCACAAATTATAAAATCTCAAAATATGCTTAGTTTTCGGGAAAACGCTATTATTTATAAAAGTTTTTACTTGCCCAAAAAATAGTCATGACGTCGACAAAAATCATATTTTTTATACAGGGTGGTCACAAATTACAAAATCTCAAAAACTTCTTTTTTATAAGTTTTTGCTTGCCTAAAGTAATGTCGACAAAAATTATGTTTATTATACGGGGTGGGCAAAAATTACAAAAAGAAAATATTATTTATAACAGTTTTTACTTGCCCAAAAAATAGTAACGATGTTGAAAAAAATCATATTTTTTATACGGGGTGGTCACAAATTACAAAATCTCTTAAGAGTTTTTAAGGGTAAAAACGGTTTATCTCGATTTCCGGCAAAACTACAAGTCCTATGGAAGAAAGTTAAATAGCAAAGTTGTAGGTAATAAAAAGATCTACAACTTTTGTATTTACACTTTTTTCACATAACCTCAAAATTTATGTGAAAAATTCAAATAACCAAGTTTTTGTGTTGGAAAAAAATTACATTGGGAAATATTTTTTTTTGTAATAGAAAAATAAAAAATCAAAAACTTGGTTATTTGAATTTTTCACATAAATTTTGAGGTTATGTGAAAAAAGTGTAAATACAAAAGTTAGTAATCAAAGGCCTATTAATATGCCTACTTGCTATATCTACTTTTATATTTTTTTTTGTAACAAGAGATATTTATTTTATTTGTTTATCTTTTCGAGAAGTATGGACCAAAATACTAAAAGAATGATAAAAATAAATTTACTTAGATTTTTTAGAAAATTTTTGGCCCCACTAACAGTGTCCTCGGAGTAAACTGACGTATTTGCCATTTCTTCCAGCATTTTTAAAACATCCTTAAATTGGGTGACTGGCTTTAAACGTCAACGTTTTAGAGGACCACCTTGTATCGCTAAAACCTTTAAGGGTAACATTTAGAGTGCTCTTTAGTCCATCCCACCTGACTGCTGAATGTACAAAAAAATTATTAAGACTTACCAAAAGTCATTATCAGCCACCACAACCAGCTGTTGTCTTTTGAAGCCAGTTCAGTTGAATGTTGTACAATAAACGTCCACTTAGCCAAGGACAGTCCAAATCCAGACAGAGCGCCATATCTTGAGGCGATCGTGTGGCAAAAGCACATTAACAATAAAAATCCTATCCAGTTAAATATAAAAGCAACTAAAAAATAAAAATTTGAATTAAGTAAGTACATCATGTTGGCCAAAAACAGTATTTTCATTTTACTCTGTCATGGTGCCATAAAATGAAAAAAAGTTTTATACAAAAGTTGTAGAACTATTAAATACGGATCTATGTGTGGAAATTCGATCTCAAAAAATTCAAAAATAAATGATTTATTTGCGAAAAATCGCGGTTTTTAAAACGCTCATATCTTCGTGGCAACAAATCATTTTTTCACAAAACTTGGTGAATGTGTAGCTCTCTACTAACTAAAAAAGATAATTTTCAAAAATTTTAAAAATATTATAAACTTTTTGCCAAAATTGATTTTTTCGAAAAAATCACGTTGTTTTTTAAATCTCAATAGCTGATACACACCTTCATATTTAGTCAATTTTGAGCTTAAAATTTTCTTGAAATGTTGTACTAACATTTTTATTTATTGCGCGCTTTTTAAATTTATCTTTAATATGCGAAAAATCGGTTTTTTTTTAAAACAAAAAAATCGATTTCTTTTCAGAAAATTTTTTTTCCCTTTTTTGTTAGCAGCATTGAAGAGCTGGTATTTTTTAATAAATTTACAAAACAAATTTTTTATCTACGACCCTTTGGAGCTGAGATATTTTTTTTTTGAAAAAAAATCTAGTGTCGCTTTTTTTTTAATATTAAGGGCTGAAATTTACAGAGTTTGTAATTCAATACTTGTATTTTACATAAAAAAAATACTACAATTCACCAAGAGAACTTGATATAAGCTAAACGCAGGCTGCACAGGTACGTTAGAAGATACATAAGCTGCAAAATTAATACCTGCGAGTTTTATATCTCATCATGATTATTAACTGCATTATATTCCTAAACATTGCCTAATCTTATCATTCTGTATCAGTACTTACCAAAAAAGGCAATATAAAACATAAAATCGGTTCCTAATAAGGACGTATCAACATCGTCAGGATTTTCGCTCTCAATTGTTAGGACTCTCTGTCCCGGTTGTCGATATTGTAGAGGCTGAAAAAACACCACGATTTATAAAACTGGTTATTTGGACCTTTGCATTGATAAGAGATAGCAATCATTTAGACCTACACCTAGATAACTAGGCTAGCACAGGAATATTTTCAATAAGGATATGAAAGGTCCTGCCCAGTAGCGCCACACATTTATATATGCCTATATTTGTTGCAGTGGAGTTTCTCTAGGTGTGTTAATTGCTAATAATAACTAACAAATAATTATATAATCACAGCAGAGACCAATATACATATTTTGGATTGTCTATTCACCTGTTACAACATATTATCACTGAGTTTACACATTAAAAACCATACACGTTTACATACCAATGCAGTAGGGGAGTTAATTGGGATATCATTTTCTTCCAAATGTTTCTCTCTTTGTACTTCCTCATATGTAGGTAATTTTGTCCCTTTAGTAGCAACTTCATAGGGAGGTGGAGCATAATAGTCTGCCTTTGGTGGCGGAATGTCCTCAAGAGATGAACTTGTCGCAAGCACAATGTTTATATTTGGTACAGGAACTGTTGCCAAAGATGTAACTGAAGGAGGGTTTGGCAGATTATTGTCTACAGAAATTTCTGGTGTGTTATTCTAAAATATAAGTAAGGCAATAACATGTACCTATGTCGAGGCCAATATTTACTGAGGATATTTACCAAATCGTTGTGATCATGTGATTCGGGCGGAGAATGTTCCATGTTTTGAAATTTACTTTAACACAATAGGTTACTCTCAATGATACTTTTCACAAAAAAATGTCACTTGGCATCCATTTTACACAATATAAGATGACATTTCAAGAAAGTCGATAAGTGAATGTTCTGTATGTCATTAATTTTGCGATTGTAGTCGTTTTACTAAAATGGACCAATGAAAACTGTTCTTTGTTGACGTATGTCATGGGTAGTCGTTTTGATACTACTTCATTATCATTTTTCTGTACTTGCCGACTTCTTACCGACTGAGCAATATTTTAGTGTTGGATGTGGCCACTGGAAGCGCTACCATTACAAAATATTTTTTAACCAAAAAAGCAACAGTTGACAGCTAACTTGAGTGGCCGTGCGTGTCGTTGGTGTGGTGTCTTAAAAATACGTTTAAGTAATAAATAAGTAATGGAAAATATGTTTTAATGTTTTTATTCGTTTTATTTTAAATCGGTTGTCTGTGGTGTATTTGATTAATGTGCTACGCTTGTTTTCTTGAAAGTTTCGGCTCTACATTCGTAAGAATACAAATTTAACTTAGTTTCCAACTTGTTTGTGATTGTTTTGAGGATTATTATGAAACTGTTCTAAGGTACGTTTGACCTTTATAGACCTAGTTAAGTTAATAGTCGTTACCATTGTTACCAATTAAGTATTTTGTTATGCATATTTCCCATTTTAAACATTTTATTATTGGATAGGTATAGCGAGAGGTAGGTATAGATAGGTACATTATGTATACCTAGCTCGCTGACTCGCTACCTAGTACCTAGTGAATATACCTCGCACCTCACCTCCAAGTATAATAAATATAACATCAGTTTAAATAACTTGTTCCCTATTGCAGATCAAATAATATTTTGTGTATTGGATAGGTACGTAGGTACTTACCATAGACTTGATTAGGTATACGTCTAACTACCTATTTAATTTTGCAGTTAATTAGGTACTCATTTAAAAATATAGGTAGGTACAATGTTCATAGATGTAAAAAGCGCTAAAATCTAGAATATTTTCATTGTTCTTAATTATTATAAGAAAAGTACCTACCTACTTAACTATTAATTTATTCGTTTTGAGTATAAAATTGTGTTATATAAAAGAAATTAATACAAAACAAAGAAGAATCATTTTGCTCTGTTGATTTTCTTGCTCTGGTTAGTGGTTATTTATATTCCTTTATTCTAACTGCTTTCTTCAACTTCTACACGTTTCAGTGCTCTTTAAAAATTGAATGTTTTTGAATTTATAAATTATTTTATGTTTATCTAGGCCTAATTATTGTTTTTATAGTATAGATAGGTATCTGTAGCTTAAATTTTAGGAGTGTAGTTACTTTATATGTAGGCACATATGTCCTAGGTAGTAGTTGAAGCGAATCAAGGGTTTTAGCGAAATATCGAGAGCCACAATAGGTACAATAGAAAAAAACTAACTGAAAAGCAGGTTGGCCAGTGGTAAATATTAAAAAATGATACCTATTTGTATTATACCTAAGTATACCTAAATAGGTAAGTGGTAGGTTTAACTAGAGATTTAACCACAGGTTCAACGAGCCTAAAAAATATGTATAAATATAAACACCTAGGTAGGTATCGAATAGTATCAAATTTTATATAGGTAGGTACCTACCTAGCATGATAAATAAACGGAGAATATGAAACTACGTCGGAGTCGTAGTTTCGTCTATTTTGACGCACGCTGTAAATCTGGTGACCGACAAGCGCAATCCTTTTTCTATGCTAGCGCTTTACATACGGTTGCGTGATGAGTACACACGAATTATATCCCATTTAATGTTCATATATGAAAGAAAATATGAATATCGTTCTGATGTACAACAGGGAACATGACTAAAATTTTAAATATTAAGTATTTTCGTAGGCGTCATATTTTCCAAATCTTATTTTTCACTATGGTAGAACATTTTTATACAATAAAAAAAATGGGAATGGTCCCTATTAAAACAAAAATAAATGGAAATTGCGTATTTTTGTACTGTCAGTATATTTTGAAATACATACATTTAGGGTCACCAGATGAGTAAGTCAAAACCTGCGCGATATCATAAATCATATCTCCTGTTTATTATA
Source organism: Tetropium fuscum (assembly GCA_964058915.1). NCBI lineage: Eukaryota > Metazoa > Arthropoda > Insecta > Coleoptera > Cerambycidae > Tetropium > Tetropium fuscum. The sequence continues at coordinate 6,912 of CAXKVY010010037.1, forward strand.
TCATGGTTACCTAGTAACGTTGATTGAAATAAATTCTCCAATCAACTTAATCAACGATGGTATGTAGGTAGGTAGGTATTATAGGTGCCTTTACTTATTTTATAGCGCTCGCTAGGTATAGCCAATATCCGGTATACGTAGTATGTATCTACATCTACAACCGTTTGAAACTATTTTGAAATCTGATAAAATGTACCTTCTAGGAATACATGTTCCTACTAACCGAGCTAAAATAAAAAGCTAAGGTATTTCGACGTTGAAACTTCAGAATTATAATATAGTGGTTCGAAGTACAATTTTGTTATGCTAGAGTAGCTAGAGAATAAAAGGGGTGGGGGGATGCCTTCCTGAAATTCCGAGGAACGTTTATTTATGACGATGGAAAACTTCTGAATACTCATAGATTCCAGGAATAAATCAAACGAGTCTAACGGCAAATTGTCAGGCAGAACAGGAGTCGAAAAAATAATTCTGAAAGCGAAAAACTCAGTTGTTCCGTTGATATTCCCAGATTTCGAGATTTTTTGTTTTTTTCGGTCGAAAAACAATCGACGAAAAAATCATACGATCCACGATTAAATTGAAGGAGGCGAACGGCAAATTCTTAGGCAGAAAAATACGCGTCCAAAAAATTATGGACAAAGGCAAAAACTTTCGAGGTTTTTTTGTTTATTGAGGTAATATTTCACGAAAAATTGTAATTAACCGGGCGACAATTTGCTGTTTTTTGTTGATAATTAGTTGATAATTAGTAACTTTTTGTTGCAAACAACCAAGTAGTTTGACTTGGAATTTTGTTTTGGCTCGTTTTCTGCCTGACAATCTGCCGTTCGACTCCTTAGATTTAATCGTGATCGTATGATTTTTTTCTTGAAATCGTAAGATTTTTCTCAATGAACAAAAACCCTCGGAATCTTAGCGAGGCGAGAGTTTTTCAGTCTCGGAATTATTTTTCCGAATCGTTTTCTGCCTGAGTATCTGCCGTTCGACTCCTTCGATTTAATCGTGGATCGTACGATTTTTGTCAGCAAACAGAAAACCTCGAAATCACTAAATCTCAGCGATATCAAATTTAGTATAATTCCTTTGCCACAAATTATTTTTAAAACCTCGAACGTTTTAGCGGGGCAACCTAGTTATTCGCTTGGAAAATTTGTTTACGACACGTTTTCTAGCCGCGATTTTGCCGTACGACTTGGTTGATTTAATCGTGACGAGTGCGATTTTGTCGTTAATTTTTTAGTGATAGTAAAAAACAAAAAACCTCGAACGTCTTAGCGGGGCAACCGAGTTTTTCATTTGAAAAATTTTTTTTCCGCCCGTTTTCTGCCTGAGAATCTGCCGTTCGACTCCTTCGATTTAATCGTGGATCGTATGATTTTCTCTTGAAATCGTATGATTTTGTCAGGGAACCTCGAAATCACCGAATCTCAGCGATATTAATATTAATTTGGCATATTTCCTTTGCAACAAATTTTTGTTGCAGACTACGGAGTTTTTGGCTTTGGAAATTTTGATTTCGGTTCGGTTTTTAGCTGAGATTTTGCCGTTCGACTTGCTTGATTTCATCGTGAAGAGTGCGATTTTGTCGTAAATTTTTTATTGATAGTAATAAGCAAAAAATCTCTCAGCAGGGCAACCGAGTTTTTAGCTTGAAAAATTTTTTTCGGCTCGTTTTCGGCCTGAAAATCTGCCGTTCGCCTCCTTCGATTTAATCGTGGATCGTATGATTTTCTCTTGAAATCGTATGATTTTTGTCAGGCAACCTCGAAATCTCAGCTATATTAAATTTAGCATATTTCCTTTGCAACAAATTTTTGTTGCTGAGAAGTGTGTCTCCTCCAAATGCCCTCTAATAATATATTTGATATACCCCACAGCTCAGATGAAATCAATTTTTGATCTCAGCCCCACAGGGTGCTACTGATTTTCGGAAAAAAGCGCGACATTTATAATACACCCGATATGAAACGAAAATTCTTTTTTTTTAATACAGGGCACAGTGAAATTATCTAGGAACCGACCTACTACGTATGCAAAAGCAGTTACTTCAAATCGGACCATGCATAGGTTCGGAAAAAAGTACCCGCATCTAATTTACGACAAAATAGTGGTGCGTCAATTTGTCTGGTAGGTCCCTAGTTGATATGTATATACAGGTATCGTTTTTACAAGTGATTAGCATTGTATTACAAATGTAGTATAGTGTATGTTAGATGAATTTTAATATCCTTTGATATCGCCTTTGGTGCTTAACAGTTATTTTAATTATTATTTTCTCGGTCGCGGTGTTAACAGTAAATTTCACTAGTGCTGCGCCGTGGCATAATTACTGTTCCTTCTCACCTCACTTCCAAACAAACGGCAGTTTTATTTCAAGTGGGTCTCTTGCGGAGATTATAATATAATGGGAAAGTGTTATTCTCATCTTAAATTAGTTGGAATTGACTGGGCAGTTGGTTCTGGCTTATTTGTTATGTCCCGAGGAACACTCGAGCTCGGAATTTGGTCCCCAATATTTCGTCCTTCGCAGCACTGCAGCTACACTGAGGCAGAGACAACCAAGAGACAACAAAAACGACTTACAGGGGTCATTCTGCCACACAGGAAAGTCCCAAAAGTAACGGACTTATGATGTCATTTTTTAAATTATTTCATTCTAGAATAAGTTACTACTTTAAAAGGGGCAAAAAACTCACATTTTTTCAGGTATAGAAAAACATAAAACATGTTTAAAATCACAAACACAAAGAACTATTTACATTGTACATAAAATTATGTAGGTATGTATATACATTAGGTATGGAACTCCCGGTGCTGAACAGTTGTAAGCTTACGCTTAGATGCCCTAGCATCTTTGCGATCCTGTAGATTCTTTTGATTCTTCCTCTTACACCACCATGGAATTCCTATCTTACTATCTTCCATACAGCTCGGACTATTGCGTTAATGACAGATTGTCGATGTTCATCACACAGAAGCCACGAAAAATCAACACTGTCCACGATGGCTTGAGTAATCAACACAGATATATTCTGTTTATTGCAGAAATTGTCCAACATGTCTTCTGAAATTGTTAAAATAATACGTAAACAAACACTGAAATGGAACAAACCTAAGATGGCGGCATCACAACTTTACTGACCGTTTTGCAGCGTTGGTAGCTCCATCTGCGTTTACGTTTATCAATGTAAGACAAAGATGCGTTGATTGAAACTTGTATTTTAAGAACAAGGACAGGTCAAATCTATTACTTTCTTGAACAAAAGAACAAATTTGCTGCTGAGCTTGCGCGTCTCTTGGTTGTCTCTGACTGAGGACCTCAAGGTTGTTGGAATTGTCTTGAGCTATCTAGTATACGTATAGGACGTACTTTGATGTGCGTGAACTTAGCGAAACACTTTTAAATAATCGAATGTTGAACCAGCTCATAATTTGTTGCTAAATAGTTGCTAATTAGTTGTAGTAATTATGAATTTAACAAATCGGAAGTAGGCCTAACTTGTTCATTTTATTTGATGCTAATTAGTTGTAATAATTGCAACATTGAAATTATATATATTTTTAAAAATAAGCGAGATGTCGCTAAGTTAAGGTACCCGGTACTCGGCTTTTCATAAAATCTGTTCCCGGTGCATCCCTAGAATGTATGATATGCTAGATTGCCTTGCTTAAAAGTTTCCATGGATGTGTGCCAGTCTTCTAACTAATTGTTCGCGATTGATAATTCCCGTTATTCAAGAAATAAAGTAATTTTCGCGCGAAAAGATAGCAGGGCACCCTCTGATCGCTATAATATCAGTAGAATTAAATTTTTTTGGTCTTAAAATTTGTCGCTCGGCTCCTTTTAATTAGTTGCTAGAGGAAACACAATTTCGCCCTTAAATAAAATAAAAATAACCTCCTTTCGATTAGTTGCTACTTTAAGATAATTCATTAATTTTTTAATAAATTTTGTAACAGTATTGCCTGCCAAAGTTCAGCAGGGCAACAAAAACTAATTAGCGACAAAAAAATATGCGATTTTAGACGGTCTATCAACATTATATAATTTTTTTAAACTTGTTGCCCTAGTTGCTGACTTTATATAAAGTTAGCAGGGCAACATGTTATTGAAAAAAAAATTTGTCCGACGTTATTCGATAGTAACTAATTAGCGACGAAAAAATAAGTGACTAAGACTTTAGACGGTCTATCAATATTAAATAGTTGTCATGTAGTATTTTTATAGTTGCCCTATAGTATAAATAATAATTATAGTTGCCCTGCTAACTTTATATAAAGTTAGCAGGGCACCCGGGGAGAAAAATACGATAGCGACAAATTCGGTTGACACGCAACTAATTAGCGATTTAGGCATAGCAACTTTTCGATTTGGGCATGTTGCCCTGCTAACTTTATGCACATGATTGACTTCCTGGTATACTTAGTCTCGAGTTAATTATTTGCAGTGCGATTTTTCTAGACCGTAAATTGTTATTACGCGAGCGATTTACAAATTAGACGTTCTTATAACTTATAATGTTCGGCATAAGTTCAGTTAATGTCTACACATGTCGATGTAGGTGGAAGTATTATAAATTGGCAATTTGCGAATATATTAGAAACTTTATAACAAGTTATGAAGCGTGTTATAACCGCATTTAATGGTTGAAATGCAATAAATATTCCTCGAAATTAGCTAAGTGGCCAAATAATGCTAAGTGACCGAGTAAGTGAGGCTGAAACTACTTTCTTTTCGGATTGCATAAAATTATGAATAAATAGGATGCTGTACCATTACACGGTACATATTCCGCAAAAAATGTTTCGATTGTTTGTCTGATTTCTCTGCGCGAAATTTAGACTAAATTCGTTTGGTTGCGAGGTTATTTGTATTCATTGTGAGATACAAATTTCCGTTCCAAGGTATCATCTGACGATGAAGGTCATAACGGATTCCCTCAAGACATCTTTTGCCTTCTGTCAGGATCGGGTGGATGCAGATACAATTTTACTATTAGGTACATATACTTAATAAAATAGGTACAGGATATTATAGAAATATATAATAATACATAATATGTATCTGAATAATTGCTTTATAATAATAAAAACGAAATTAAAAAAAAAATGCTGACAGTAAAAATGCCGGGGCCCCTCGACTGTGATCCAGAAAATCTGCGCTAGGATTGAGGCGAGGATTTTGTATGTACAGGGCCGTAGCTAGAAAGCTATTTCAGCCGTAGCTAGAAGGGCGATGAAATTTATTGGAAGGGCGCCTTTTATTCGCCTACTGATTTTATATAATATCGACGTTTTTCAAGTACAGGGTAAGTCTCGTAAGATTGACGCCCCCCTTATCTCACTTATCCTTTGCCGATTTAACTCATCCAAAAAAGTAGTGGACGCGGTTTTTGATGAATTTTTATAATCTGAGTACAGATATTAAAAATATTGTAAGATATACAGGGTGGAAAATAAAACATGATTTTTTTAAATGGAACACCCCGTATATTTTTATACCAAAATAATGTCCTCAATTTTCTGAATAAAAAAATATCTTATTGTTATATAATCACTCCACATGTTCGTGAGATATTACTAAAAACTTATCACATTACGGGTGTCAATTATAAAACAAAAAACATACCAAGATACCTCTGGAAACAATGCCATTTATTGAGATAATAAATAAATAATATATAGGTGACAATAACAGTAACGAGTAATAACAATAAACAACATAAGCCTAATAAAAACAAATAAAAGTCAATATTAATACAGTAACACAATTTTATTTATTTACACGTAACGTAATTAAATATTTTCCACGTAACCACCACCATTCTGAATACACATTTGGCATCGCTTTATAAAATTGCTTCTCACCCTTTGAAATATATCATCATTTTGGTTTAATTCCTCAATTTTTACACGTATGCATTCTTTTAACTCATTCATATTATTAAAAACCCCAGTTTCGTATATATCTTGTTTTATCGTACCCCAGAGAAAAAGTCCATAGGTGTTAAGTCCGGACTTGGCGGGCCAATGTATAACACCGTGCCTGCCTATCCAAATAGGATATTTTCTGTTTGGGTATTCGGTGACGTTCCTTGCAGAGTGTGGTGGTGCTCCATCCTGCTGCCAAATAACAGATCTGTTGTCCACTAAATTAATATTATCTAAATAATTTTCAACTGGATTTTGAAGAATATCCACATAACGTTGTGCATTTAAGGGCCCATTTATAAATACAGGACCAACAATAGCAACAATAGCAACGTTTACAGTTTGATATCCTTGTTTTTTTTATTTTTTTTTACAATATGTGGATTTTCCGCTGCCCAGTAATGTGCATTTTTTCTGTTAAAAATTCCCGCAGTAGAAAAACTGCTTTCGTCAGTCCAAAAGACATGACTTAGAAAGTCATCATCTTCCTCTATTCTATCAAGTATGTCTGCAGAAGGTTAACCTGTTTTGAAGGTTGTTGTCGTCTAAATATTGAACGGGCAAAATACTATATGGTTTAAAATTATGGCGATGTAATATTTTTATCACACTTCTTTGTGATATATCCAATTCTATTGCTGCGGCATAGGATGATTTGGATGGATTTTCAGCAAAATATAATAACGCGTTGAGTTCTGTGTCTTCTCCTGTTTTTGTTCTTCGCCTTTCCCTTTTCTTGTCTCTCAGAGATTCGGTATTCCTAAACTTTGCATAAATGTTTTTGAAACTATTTTTGGAAGGAGGTAGCCTTTCTCGAAATAACCTAACATACTCCCTCCGTGCAAGAGACTTATTCTTGTTGCACTGAATATAAATTTCAAGTAACTCTCTCCGCTCTTCCAATGAATATACCATTTTCAAAATAACTTGCTTCTTTACGAACACTACGTATTTTTTATGCTAATATCTAAGAGAGTGAACTACTATCTCACAAAAAACTGGATGACATCTGTCAACAAATAAACAATGCAAATATGCATTGTTTCTAGAGGTATCTTGATGTTCTTATTTTATAATTGACACCCGTAATGTGATAAGTTTTTAGTTATATCTCATGAACAGATGGAGTGATTATATAACAATTACATATTTTTGGATTCAGAAAATTAAGGACATTATTTTGGTCTAAAAATATACAGAGTGTTCCATTTAAAAAAATCATATTTTATTTTCCACCCTGTATATCTTACGAGATTTTTAATATCCGTGCTCAGATTATAAAAATTCATCAAAAACCGTGTCTACTCCTTTTTTGAATGAGTTAAATCGGCAAAGGATAAGTGAGATAAGGGGTGTCAATCTTAAGAGACTTACCCGGTACATTCCGATTTACCAAAGTGCTTACCGAACTGTCTGTATATTGCCGAAGTAGCTTTTCCTTCCACATAGACATAGATGTAATATGGATTTCAGACTTTTCTGTAACCCGTCTCTGTATACGTTTTTTTTATTTACAAATGGCTGAAACTGTCTACATGCATAACAGAAGGCCGCATCCATGCTTACAGAGTATTCCAACCATTTAAATTTTTTAAACCACTCTGAATGAAATGACCGATTGTTATTTTGCTTGAGATAGTCCTTAAGTAGTGTTTGTTTAATATTTAATAGGTTCTCCGTGTTCAGGTAGGTCATTTTCGCGTGGTGTTGTAGCTGCCGATGCACCAGAAGTTGACGGATTCTCCTCAAGCCGAGGCATTTGCTCAAAAAATTTCTTATATCCATTAATTTTTTTTTTCACTAAGAAATGTCTCAAGAATTACTACAGCATTTAATATTTAGATAAAAAACTTACCTAAAAGGTAAGATATTTAGAAAAGTAATATAATATATAGAACCAAGTACCAAATAAGATAATACTTTGTTTTCTGCGGGTCGGGGAAACACAGGATACGCCATACCGACAACTCTTTCAAACAGTTCAAACACTGAAACTGTGAAACACCGCGTCATCAGCTGGCTCGGTCGCCCAGATAACCGACGATCTTGATGACGAATGCAGTGTTGCCAAGTCCGGCTAGAAATAGCAGCTACTACTGTCGTCGTAAATGATATTCATTTTGCAATGATAAACGTATTTAACTCTCAAAGTTGGAGGCAGCGGTGTAAAATCGTAATTTGATCCGTAAATTACGAAATTGTTTACCGTAATTGACGAAAATTTTATTACCGTAAATTACGAGTCGTAATTTATGTATTATAACCGATAACATGGATTGGAGAGCTGGGTTATATCAATAACCCCTTATATCTAATAAGGACAAAGTGCTTTAAATATCATGGTGACGTCACGCTCTGGGGGCTTAACCTAGATGGAGGCTAATATACTCTCTAAACTAATTCAACAGGCTTGCCTAGGTCGGTCGAAGCGGCGATGCCAGAATGTGTTCCAGTGCGACGCTTCTCTGCCTATATGTTGTACTGTATTTAGAATGTAAACAAAATAAAGTAGCTTTCTCATTAGTCAATTATCAAATCAAATTGGCCGCAAAAAGTCATTAAGAAGCAAGCAACTAACAACTCTCGTGTCAATTGTAATTTGGCAACCCTGTTAACGATGTTTTGTTTTGGGTTTTAGTATAGGACGCCGACACGGGCCAACAATAACACCTCTAGAGGGGTTATTGTTATTTGTTATTGCGCGCGCTTGCCTAGTTCCTAATCGATTCTTGATCTTTTTTAACGGTTTATTTGTTGCGGTATTATATCATAATGCCCCAAAAGTGTTGTGTTCCCGGTTGTACAGGAAATTACGAAACCAGTAGAAAAGTTCGGGTGTTTCGTTTTCCCAGAGACGAAGAGTATCGCAGAAAATGGCTCTCTGCAATTCCACGTGAAAGTATTGTGCCGAGTGACAACTCCCGAGTGTGTGAGTGCCACTTTGAAAAAGAAGATTTTATTTACAAACAGGATACAAAAACTGATGAGATCGTTTCAGTTATTTTAGTTTTACCCCGGTTAAAAGAAACTAGCGTACCAAGTAAATTTCCAAACTATCCCAAATACTTGTAAAAAAAATATCGTGTCGAAAAAGCAAAGACGAAAAACTTACAAAATTACATGAAATACATTTTCAGACATACATACAGACATGTCAAAGCTTAACCATGTTGTGAACTTTATGTCCAATGTACTTAAAAACTTAAAAATAGAGGACGAAAATGTTTCATAAGGAATTGAATTTATTTCTGATCAACTTAAATTGCAAACATTATCAAAAGAACGTTATAGATAGATATTCCACTACCACTATGGTTTTTTGCTCAATTTTATATACAATTAGTCCTCATGCATATAGATATTTACGAAATCGTGGACCTATAATTTTGCCCCATCCCGAAACAATCTGTAGTCTGTCTGAGTCTGTAATGGTTTTCTAACTGATCCTCATATTGATGAGAAGAAAACTTTTTTAGCATATGCACAAAAAATCTTTAAATATTTAAAAGACCAAGACAAATATGTTAGTTTACTAATGGATGAAATTCACATTGATCCATATTTAGGTTATAAAGGTGGTAATGTTGTAAGAGCTGCAATAAATAATAACGATTCGTTAGCGACATCTGCGTATACATTTATGATTACTAGCATTTGTTCAAATTTTAAAGAAGTTGTTCATATTGCTCCTGTGTCTAAAATTAATCACGAATTACTTTTCAGTTTTCTTAAAACAATTAACCATCTAGACTCTAATAATTAGGCACATGTAATCTTGACTGTATTTCGAAACAGTTAACAGTTAACCATTTAAATTATTCTTTACCTGTGTTTTTCATAGACTCCGATAGATTAATGCCGTAATATGTTTGTTTAGTTTGATCTTTTTATTGATCTCCAAAACTACATTAAAACGATTTCAGACATACCTACCTAAATAACTACATAAAGCCCGTAATAACATAAGTATCTCGTGGGCCTCCGGATGGTGACGTCACGAGGCAGCACTTTGTCCTTGAATTAGAGGTGTTGTTGGTTATATACAGATCAGTTTGAACCTTTTTCAAAATAAAATTGTAATGGGAGAGTCATCCCTGTCATTAGTTGAATCATCAGATGATTCGGATTCAGATTTTGATGTCGAAGTACTACAATTAGAATAATTGAATCGCTTATTTCAGAAACGACCCAAGTCACTTTTTACAACTTTACAGTAGATAAGAAAAACGTTTTGGTTTTTCCTGATAAGAAATATCTGGTAAATGTTAGCATGTGAGAAACATATAAGCATAGATCTATCTTGTAGTGCTTATTAAGAACAAGAAATGGTGTTTCTTTTCACAAAAAGTAATTTTAAAAAAAGTGACTTGGGTCTTTTCCGAAATAAATACAATAAAAATACTAATAATATTTTTATATTTTATTTAAATAATGTTACATTTAAGTGAAACTTAAGAAGTAGCTACTATTTCGACTTTCTGGCAGGTTTATGTTTATGATTGTTAATAATATCTTCATAAAATTTCTTGTTGTCATCATCAACCCATCTTAGTAATTTCTTCAGGTTCTCTATTTTTGTTTCTAATATTGGAAGTTTTTCTTGGTATGCCTTTTGGGTTGTTGGAAGTTCAAGTTTACGCCGTGATGCACCTGGCAGCCTTAGCCTCGAAAATGTGTTCCATGTAAAATCGTTTATATATTCATTAGCCCTGACGATGCCTGGTTGTTCATGTGAAAAGTGGTGAAATTTCGATACAGAAAAGCTAACTTTCTCATTTCTGTGGTGATTTTCGGTCTCAAGGGAGAAACAGTTCACTTTATAGTGTTTTGGGCACCAATTCTTAAAGTCCAGAATCTCATCAGTCTCAACTTCTTTCACAGTCAATGCGTTTTTGGCACTAGACTGTATTATTAATTCAGTATATTGGTGTACATTATAGACTCTGTCGTGTTTTCTCAATTTTCTTTTGATAGTGCCAAACACGCGGTCGCAAGGTAAGAATGAATGGCCCCTTACTGGAAAAAATTGCTCTATTTTACTAAATCGACCAGCTTCCAGCAGTCCCATACACATTCGAATTAGGCAATGATTTTTATTTTGCCCAGGACAGTTGTCACAGAAAAGGCGTAATTCTTTAACTTCATCTGAAATATAGTTTCTGATATAATCCATTATGAATGAACAAACTTTTGTTCTGACTGACCCTTCCCTGCAATGCCCTCATGATAAATATAGAGAAGTGACTTTTCTGTTTTCAAATTGGTTATGCAGAATACGCTGACACTTAATTGGGATAAATAAAATAAGTCCTGAACAGGTATCTCAGGAAGCTGCAAATTTTGCATAAAGTCAAAAGATAGACCTAGTAAATCGTCACGTTGTTTACATTCTTCTTTTGTAGACTTTAAGGCATTATAAAATTTTCGCTCGCCTCTCATGCACGATTTTTTCAGCTGTAGCTACACGTTTTGCTTCATCACATAAGATCTGACTTTTTAGCTTAAGGCTTATATATTCACATGTAACGCAGCTATCGACTTGGGGCCTGCCAAAATGAAGTTGGAAGTTTTCGTTGAAGAATTTTATATAGTACGAGTATTTGATGGGACAATCTGGATTTTTCTTCTTAAATAGTTCGTACATTATTTTGACATTGAGTTTAGCATCAAGGTATTTATAATCTTTTCCAGAATAATGTGATTCCTTTACTGGGAAAGATAGAATATGATTTCTAACCATTTCGCGATCAGGTTCTTTTATAACATTTACCTTCGGGTTTTGACCCCTCTTATCTTTTGGAGTTTCACCATTCAACAGGAGTGCTTTTAATCTTTTGACCCTTGCCATTGAAATCCCATGTATAGATAAGAATGCTCCTAAACAGACCTTAACTTTCACCCCTTTCACAGATACAAAATGAAAAAATGATCTTTCTTTTTCTCTGCCTGAACCGTCACGTTTTCTTTTAGCATTAACTTTGGTTACTTCTAGAAGCCCCTGTAGATAAATATCCTGTTCATTTTTATTTCCCATAGCATAGAATTTTGAAAACAGGTTTTCTCTGTCTATATAACTTATTTTTTCATAGCATTTCATTGGGCATCTGTAAGCAATATTGAGATGCACATTAAAACCTAACATTACATAAATGAACAATAAACTTACCACAGACTGGTATTCCAATGAAACGTAACAATTCGGAACGGAAGAGTAGTTGTGATTGGCTGCTGTCAAATATGAATTCGAATTCAACCAACCAGAATGAGTCCCGGGAGGGACAGCATTTCTTATTCGTGACAACGAAATTTTGAGGTTAGGTTGCTTATATCATTTGTTGCAGAAACGACCCAAGTCGCCGACTTGGGTGCTTTCTGAAATAAACAATGATATACTGGATCTTAAAAACCGTATATCCATACATCACACTTAAGTTGTTTTAGCACCAAACGATGGAAAATGGTCAAAACATTAGACTACCATATTAAATAGAAAAACGTTGAAAAGTGACTTGGGTCGTTTCTGAAATAAGCGATTCAATTATATTGTATTAATTAATTTGACATTTATTATATTTTATGTTTCGTTAAGTTTTTCAGTTATCAATTACCATGTTCTGTATTTTCGTTCATTTTTGTTGTTTTGTTTTAAGAGCATATAAATTAATTCTAAATATATTTAATATTTTATATATTTATATGTTTTATATATAAATTAATTAATAAATTATACTCCTTTTTAAATATTAATGATATTTTAAGCATTAATTCCTGAATTTTGTATAGTAAACACACATTTATTATGTTAATTTTCTTAGAAAATTACAAAAAAAATACCTGATAATTTACAAAAAGTTTAATTACTTATTTATTTACAAAAAATAAATGTATTACCTGGTAATTTACCAGAAAAAAATTAATTACCCGGTAATTTATCAAAAAGAAAAATTACCAGAGAATTTATTTCGATAAAAAATATTAGTAAATTACCAAAAAAATAAATTACCGTAATTTTACATCTACAGTGATGTAGAATTGGAGGTTAATGTACAACATTTTGAGAGCCTCCTGTCTTGATGTTAAATAAAAAAGAAAGATAAAACTAATTGATGAGGTTTTTTCTAATATAACATCCCTCACCCCTCGCCCGGGACACGAGGAGGGGATGACTTTTGTTTTTCTATACTCGGGTATTGTTTTTTGTGAAAGAATAAACATCTTTTGTCTGATCTTTTCTTAATTTGGCTTTTTTTCTTAAATTAGCAATTTGCAAAGAAACTAGAAGCTGAAATAAAAAAAAGTTCAGGCCAAAGATGTTTATTTTTTCACAGAAAACAATATACGATGGGGTCCCCATTTAAAAAACAAAAGTCGCCCCCTCCCCCTGCCAAGGGGTAGGGGGTTGGGGGTGGATATTATATCCAAATTATTTCCCCCCCGGAACCCTGCAACTTTTGTTTGAACTTTTTTTTGATTCGCCCTCTTGTTTTTTGAGAAATCCGTTTAAGTTTAAAAAAAACCTGATAAAATTTGTCAGTCTGTCGAAACTATTGTAACGACGATTCAGTCTGTCCGTTTTGTCTGTCCGTTTTGACCAAATATATCTTGGATCCAAAATTGCGCGCGCATGTCGCCATAAGCGTCGCGGCCTCTTTACAATTTCTCACTCAACTCTTCTATTTAACGATATATTTATTCATAATTCTACACTATGTGTCGTCCTCAAGTCAAATCACAACATATACATCATGACCTCCATTATGGCTAAAAAAGGCCGGGAAAAAACACGTCCAAACGGTGACACACTAGCATCTGCCGGGGCCCATCGATTCGCCGTGTTTTCGCCATTTCAATTTTCTACAAAACGAGATTGAGTTTTTATAAGAGATGGTTATGATGATAAGAAATTATTTATTAGGTATAACCATCGTTATCTTGATCTATAATGTATATTTTCACTTTCATTGACATTGTTTGTAAAGAAATAGACCTCACGACGAACGACTCGAGTTCATTCGAGACAGCATTGTTCAATGATTTTTTGACAAACAATACCAGGAAAACCCAGACACTTTAATTCTGAGGGTTCCTTGCGCTGTCTTGCCCTTCGCAAACTCTCTCAGATGGATCGATATCATCTGACCTCGACCTTGACTCGAAGATTGGACCTTTATTGTGGAGGTTTTACGCATTTATGCTGGCTATAATTGACTAATCGTTGAACTACCTTAACTAATTTAAAAGCAATAAATAAATAAATAAATATATGTATATAAATATATATATTTTTTTTGTGAAAAGAAATCTTGGGTTTGTAGCAAGTCATGATATAGAGAAATAAGCAAATAGACGAATAATAAGGAATACACACTTACCAGTTGTATATCTGGACATATATACGGAAACGAACCACTTAGAAGTTGTATAATTTCATTCCCCTTCATTGAGGATCTTCAGAGTGATTTTTATTATTTAAATACACTTCGCACCTACAAATAAGCTTTCGCAGCTTGTAATGTAAATATCCAGTTGCTGTATAAGGCCGCGCGTCCCTCCTAAGAATTTTCAATATCACACAATTTAAATGTTTATTTAAATATTTATTACTAGTGTATGTGTATTACTATTCATTTTATTATTCTTATTTATACACTCCCCGGCACAAAATTCCGTCACCCTAAAATTTTGCCCAATTTTGATGTTTTATAACTTTTTTATTTTTCATCTGATTTTCATAAATTTTTTACCAGTCTGTAGATAAGTTCATTGTGTGTCTTTTTAATTATTGTAATAAGTCATATTTTTCGTCCAGGCAATATTATACAGGGGTAAATCAAAGTGTTGTTTTTTGTCGTAAACTCAAAACACCCTGTGGAAAAATTGAGGCGAATAATTTTGTTTACAAACTGTTTGCTGCCATCTTAGACGTATTGTAAACATTTTGTTTTTTGATTCATCCCATTATCTCATTTCTTCTGCGAGCAGCAAAATTTTAAATGAAACGCTGTTAATTTTATCATTTTTAATTAAAAAACATCGACGTTGGCTAAATACGCGGTTATTGTGACAGAATATTTGACAGTACAGTTAATTTAGTGTGTTGTCATCATGGTAACTACAGCAGACGTAGGTAGAATTGTTGCCTTAATAGAGGATGGCCGCAATAAGAGTTATGTCTCCCGTACTCTGGGAATTGCGCGGTCTACAGTTTGTGATGTTTGGAATAGGTATCTACAGACGGGAAACTTTATTAGGCGGCAAGGCTCTGGCAGAAGGAGAATGACCACTCAAGCTGATGATCACTTTGTCATTATGAGTTCTTTAAGAGATCGAAGAGCTACTGCTGTGTATCTAAAAAATGACTTGCAAATGGTACGTCGAGTAAGTGTAAGTGAAAGAACGATACGTAGAAGATTGTTAGAAGCAGGATTGCATTCACGAAGGCCAGCAGTATGTCCAAAATTGCTTCCTCGGCATCGACAACACCGACTGAGATTTGCAAGAGCGCATGCTGACTGGACTGTAGAACAGTGGGGAAACGTACTATTCACAGATGAATCCAGGGTTTGTTTAAGGTCGCCGGATGGTCGTGAACGGGTATACAGACGTAGAAATGAAAGATATGCAGACTGCACCATATCTGAGCGACTGCAATATTACGGTGGTTCAGTCATGGTTTGGGCGGGTATTTCTACCGATGCACGTACTGACCTTGTATTTGTTGAAAATGGAGCACTAACCGCCCACCGTTACATTCAGGAAATCCTCCAAGAAATTGTTGTTCCATTTGCTCCTTTCATTGGGAACCAATTTACATTAATGCATGATAATGCTAGACCTCACGTTGCACGGGTAGTGAGCGAATATCTGGATGAGGTTGGACTTCCAAGATTGGACTGGCCCGCATGTAGCCCGGATCTCAACCCAATCGAACATCTTTGGGATGTTCTTAAAAGAGCACTCCGTCGCCGTCCTGTGCAACCACTAACCTTGCAAGACTTACGGCTGGCGCTGACAGAAGAATATCAGGCTATTCCTCAAGACAGAATAAGTAATCTTATTAATTCGATGCCACGAAGAATGCAAGCTGTCATTGCTGCGAGAGGAGGACATACACGTTATTAAAATTTGTCTTTGTTAATTAATTTTGTGATATACCTAGTGGATGTTTTTGTTAATAAAAATAAGCTTGAAATCAGCGTTTCATTTAAAATTTTGCTGCTCGCAGAAGAAATGAGATAATGGGATGAATCAAAAAACAAAATGTTTACAATACGTCTAAGATGGCAGCAAACAGTTTGTAAACAAAATTATTCGCCTCAATTTTTCCACAGGGTGTTTTGAGTTTACGACAAAAAACAACACTTTGATTTACCCCTGTATAATATTGCCTGGACGAAAATATGACTTATTACAATAATTAAAAAGACACACAATGAACTGATCTACAGACTGGTAAAAAATTTATGAAAATCAGATGAAAAATAAAAAAGTTATAAAACATCAAATTTGGGCAAAATTTTAGGGTGACGGAATTTTGTGCCGGGGAGTGTATAAGTAGTTAAAATTTCTACATTTAAAAAGACCCTCCAAACCATAAGAGCATTTGGGGAGCAGCTTATGTGCGACGTGCGGCTTCGCCGATCCCAGTTCATTTCGAGTTTTGAAAGAGTGCGTTTGTGTTGATTTTATAATTGGTGTAATAGTAATACTCAATAACGAATTCCGTAAATAATATCATTCAAATAACGGCTTAGCTTGGTGCCGACATCATTCTATTTTGGTAGTTGGTGGTATCTTTGATAATTTTTGATGTATTATGTAGGGTTATTCTATATATTCGATATATACAACGCAATTTAAATTTAACTGCGCATGGTCCTCGGGTTCCTTGTGTATTTTGATGTTTCTTATATAAAATCATAGCATTAAATACGATTAAATATTAGGCAATACGAATTAATTATTGAACAATTTGTTGTCTTTTTTATTTAAGTACGTACTTAAATATTACTGTTTTTTAATGTAGTTTATAATTTCTTTTGAATGAAATATATTTATACCAAAAGAAAGGAAATTGAATGGGGAATAAAACTGAAAAAAATTGTTCTACCTTATTTAGAAAAAAGTTTTAGAGCGTTAATAGTGGCAAATTTTTCAGTCTTGCCGATATCTTTGATCTCGACCAATGGATAGGGTCGTCCATATCCATTATCTATGTAACAAAACATGCTTTTTCAAAAGGTAAAGGTCCCATTTGGTTATACCTAAGTTTTTTCGGCACCGAACCTAGAATGCTTTTCGCGCCCCATCTGACATACTATTGTATAATACTGCACCAGTCTTGGGCTGTAAATAGTGTAAACCGCTGGCCCCGTATACCGAGGATGCGTTCGATTTCTACTCAGTCCATTTGGAAAAACCTTACTACATAATAATGATTGTTGCAATTTGATACATAGAAATAATTGTAATTGAATACACCTGATAAAAATTATTCGTATTGTTGTTAATTAAATGATCTTACCGAGGATTTTTACGTTGGTATCGTACTTGGTAGGCTATAAAAACGCTACACCAGATGTCACTTAAATCTTGCACGAAAATGAGATTAAAACACATTTATGTACGTTGTTATTTATTATATTGAACAAGTAATGAACATTGATTTATGATATATACAGGGTACATCACGGTGAGTGGCCTATTAGACGTTTCTGGGAAACCGCATATATTTTGGAACTGAAAATTTGCACACAGGGGTTTTCAGGGGTTGCTCTATTCAATGAAAATATTGCCGTGTATGTCCCATTTCCGGTTATACCGGAAGTCGGCAACACCTTCCTTATTTTAAATGGCATGCTATATTTTTTATGCCAGATTCGAATTCTACTCGTTATTTTAAGGCAACTTTCAATACTATTTCCCTATCCCTAAAACCAGTAGTTTTTAAGATATTTCGATTTTAATAAAATCTTATGCGAAAACAACCCGTACGTTAGAAATTAATAACTTTCGCTATGGTAACTTTCAAGAACCAATTTTTGTTCCACATACTACACAGACATAGAGCTTATGTATGTATGAACTACAAATGTTTCAAAATACACAGGGTGCCCAATAACTGATGTCAAATTTCGACTAATTGGACCGGAAGTGGCACATACACGGCAATATTTTCATTGAATAGAGCACCCGTGAAAACCCCTGTGTGCAAATTTTCAATTCCAAAATATATGTGGTTTCACAGAAACGTCTAATAGGCACTCACCATGATGTACCCTGTATATATATTTTCCCTGTAAAAAGCATTGCTAATTATTATGAACCAATGGCGAATTTCAGGAACTCACGTGATAATAAAACTTGTCGGAAATAAGTTTCTATTTTCCCAGTCCTGTTATTGATGAGTAGCAGATATGAATAGCTTGTGACTCCGGTGAGATTCCGGTAATAATATACGTCTATTGTTGCTTGAGGATTTCTATATTTGGTAGCACACATACCGATCATTAAAATACGAATTATAGGTTAAAAGGTGAAAATGTAATCATTATTATTTCATGACCTGCATTAGCAAGTACAGGTGTACTGTTGTCTTCATAAATAATTAAAATAAATAAACATAATTAATTTACAAATTAGAAGATCCATTTGATGAGACCTATTTTTTATCGGCTGGGAAGATTTAGGTACATATTGGCGTGAGTCAAAGATGTCTATATAAAATTTGTAGAATTCATCCATCAGTGCAGCAGATTGAGGTTTTCCTAACGCAACATCGTACTGCTTTCTCATTTATGCAACTAACCACAAGTCTTGGGTGTTCTAAAGTGTCACAATATTTTTGGTTGGATGGTTTATTCTTCTATTCATTGTATATACAATGTGTATAGTTCGTTTGGAAAATAAGGAAAATACTAATTAATGAATATCCAATGCGGATTCTAAATGTACACTGCGCAACTTATTTAACGCACAACCAAAAAGTTAACTCAAATTTGACGTTATGTATTTTCGACAATTTTTGTTCGTTTTGGTCGATTTTTTTTTCAAATTGTAGGTTTTTCTCTTGGGAATATCACTGTCTTAGTTGTTTTGGTAAAACGAATGATTTTGATATTATACCAGGTGCTATAAAAATGTTATGTTTTTTTCCGAAATTTCAAAACGTCCTGTGGGCTATACAAGGTATTGCAAGTTATTGCAATTATAGCCAATTTAAAGCCTCATGTTTTTTCTACATTTTCTTTTTTTATTCATTTGTTTATCTCTGTTACTTCATAAAATATCCAATTTTTGAGTTGACGTGATTTTTATTAAATTTATTAACTTTCTTTTTTGTCAAGTGCTCATTATTTATTACTCATTATACTGGTTCAATGCCTCATTTTGCGTTCTGTTTTCCTTGATATCTTATAATTTATTGAGAGATGCAAGGTGTTTTAGAAGAGAAAAAGGTCTTAAAAGGACAAAAACTCAAAAAACATACCTAGAAAAATGGATTGCTTTAATCAATAAAACAACGAATAATAGGAAACAAAACAAAAGTAAATAGAGAATTAGTATCTGGTGTTTCCACCCCTTCCGCGAATGACCTCCCGACATCTTTGGTTCATACTTAAAACCAAAGTTCTGATTAGGTTCTGATCTAGGCCATTCCATAATTCGACTAGGCGTCCTTCCAATTCTTGTAAATTTTGGGGTTGTCGTCCCTCACTTCGTAACCGCCGACCGATAAAATGCCAAACATGTTCAATGGGGTTAAGGTCGGGGCTACGGGCTGGCCAGTCTATGTGATCAATTCCTACTTCTTCAAGATAATTTCTCACGATAAGACTCGTGTGGGGACGCGCATTGTCTTGCATAAGTAAAAAAATTGGGTCCTATATAGGGGGCATAAGGCAAAACATGTGCTTCAAGAATGTCTGTGATGTATCTGTCAGAATTGAGATTTCCATTCACAGTTACCAAGTCCGTTCGCCCAGTCAAAGATATTCCGCCCCACACCATGACGGATTCACCTCCATATAAAGTTGTGTGCAAAAAATTGCATTGACTGTATCGCTCATCGGGTCTTCGGTAGACGCGATTACGTCTGTCACAATTATACAAACTGAACCTTGACTCATCAGTCCAAAGAATACGTTCCCAATCTGCTTCCATCCAATTAACATGCTCATTGGCAAAATTCAATCTGGCTCTTCGATGATCTACTGTTAATGCGGGTCCTCGAGCAGCAATCCTGGGTCTTAAATTTGCCTCCCTCAGTCGTCGGCGTACAGTTTGAACGCATATGAGTGGACCACCTGCGTCTTGAAGTTGTGCTCTTAAATGTGTTGCAGTTATAAATCGTTGTCTTACAGCATTTACTCTTAAAAAGCGATCCTGGATAGCAGAGGTAACACGAGATCTACCTTGACCGGCCCGTCTGGAATGTTCTCCTGTTTCCGCGTACCTTTGAATTGCTCTCGCTATAGTTGTGTGAGACACTCCCAACCTTCCAGCTATGCGGTCGTAACTCCACCCTTCACCATGTAATGTAGCTGCCTCAACACATTCATCACGAGTTAAATTTCTGGTTTGGCGTTCTATTATTCACTAATTATTGCTGGACTGTCAACAAAAAACTAATGACACAGTTGTCAGTTTATGACGTGTAATCTTCGATTTCCATAGCTTGCTAGCTGTTTGAGTTGTCCGATAAATGCATTTCATGTGAATAAAAGCATATGGTGTTTCAAAACGGTGTATTTCATGAAGTAACAGAGATAAACAAATGAATAAAAAAAGAAAATGTAGAAAAAACATGAGGCTTTAAATTGGCTATAATTGCAATAACTTGCAATACCTTGTATAGCCCACAGGACGTTTTGAAATTTCGGAAAAAGACATAACATTTTTATAGCACCTGGTATAATATCAAAATCATTCGTTTTACCAAAACAACTAAG
>CAXKVY010010038.1:0-18268 GCA_964058915.1 Tetropium fuscum
CCGTCAAAAACTAATGTCATAAAACGTCACTGCAAGTGTTGGAGTATTAATATTTTAAATTCAAGTATAAATGATCAATGAAATAAATCGTATACTGCTCTGAAGATCCTCAAGAAAGGTGAAAGAACTTGTACAACTTCTAAGTGGTTCGTTTTCGTGTGTATAGTGCTTCATTTCCGTATGTGTGTCCAGATATTTTCCTTCTTATTCATCTATTTGGTTATTTCTATGTAATGAAATGCTACAAACCCAAGATTACTTTTCACAAAATAAATATGAATAGCAAAGAATTTCAAAGCTAATATATATATATATATATATATATATATATATATATATATATATATATATATATATATATATATATATATATATATACACACATATATATATATATATATATATATATATATATAAATATATATATATATATATATATATATATATATATATATATATATATATATATATATATATATATATATATATATATATATATATATATATATATATATATATATATATATATATATATATATATATATATATATATATATATATATATATATATATATATATATATATATATATATATATATATATATATATATATATAAATTAATTAATTTAAGAAAATTAAAATTAGTTTAAAATTTGCTTTTTTTTGAGCTGACGTAATGGAAAATGTTGTAGGCTTCGTTTTATAAACGGAAAATTTATTGATTCTAATTGATTGATTGATTCATTGAGATTGGCGGGGGCTCTGCCCTTTGACGTATAGGCCTCAGTATGGGCCCGTCACGTCCCGCCTTTCGAGAGCTATACCAGTCCAGTTGCCTTAATAAAGCCAACAAGGCGGCTGGGACATAGCTGTCTAAAGTCCCTGGGCATCAGCATCAGTTGTCCCAGGTATTGCATACGTGTATGCAGGAAAGCGGGGCCATTCATCAGAACATGCCCTGCTGTCTCCTCATCTTCCAAGCATCCCCTACACTCAGGGTCTTCCACAAGACCCATTATGTAAAGGTGTCGTCTTAGGTGGCAGTGACCGGTCAGTAGGCCTGTCACTGTTCTTAAGTTATCTGCTTAACTTCAGCAGCTGTCTGGTCCTCCCAGCGTCGGGACCAGATATGAGTTCTTTAGCCTGCCTCATGCCTGGAGCAGTTGTCCAACAATGTTGAAACATTTGTTGGGCTAAAGTCTTCATTGAGAGAACCGCTGTGCTTCTGGAGATCCCTACGAAGGGTTCAGGCCCAGTAGGTGTCTCTAAAGTGCCTAATTTGGCTAGTTGATCGGCCTTCTCGTTTCCCGGTACACCAGCATGTCCTGGGACCCAGACAAGGCGTAAATTATTCCTCTGAGAGAGCGTCTCGAGGACGGTCTTGCATTCCAGAACCAGTTTTGAGCGCACTTCAACGGCACTAAGTGCCAAGATGGCAGCTCTACTGTCGGAGCATATATTGATTCTACCAGTTCTTTGTGGGCCAGCTAGCAGCTCCAGCCCACAGGATAGAATCGCAAATACCTCGGCCTGGGAGACAGTAGCATATGCACCCAGAGCAAAGTATTTACTTATTTGTTCCGAGTCAGAAAAGACTCCGGCACCCGACATTCCATCCGCCCTGGATCCATCCGTATACCAGTTGGTTCCGTTGCGGATTGCCATCGGGGTGTTCTCTATCCCCCACTCCTCGCGGTCAGGGATTACGACCTCCAGGAAGTTCGAGGGATATAGTTTAGTGGGAGTATGATCTAATATCGATTCCCGAATATAAATTAAATTCCCGAATATTAATAAACAAAGTCCAGCGGCAAAATTGCAAAATTTGTACCGAAAAAATTGGTTGCCCCGCTGAAATTCAGTGATTTTGATATTTTTTAGTCTATTACTATTAATAAACAAATAACGACAAAATCATTCAATGCCAAAGTACTACTAATCCAAAGAGTTAGGTAAAGAACAATAAAATTTCTTATTCATATACCATTAAACATTTTGTAGTGCACTTTTGCCGTTATTTATTTGTTTATTGATATTAATAAACAAAAACCATCAAAATCAATGAATCTCAGCGGGCAAACCGAATTCTTCGCTTAGAAAATTCTTTTTTCGAATCGTTTTCTGCCTGAGAATTTGCCGTTCGACCCCATCGATGTAATCATGGATCGTATGATTTTTTCCTGAATTGTTTTCGACCTCAGTGAACAAAAAAATCAAAATTACTGCTAACCGGCGGGGAACTGAGTTTTTCGCATGGAAAATTTAGTTTTTGACTCGTTTTTGGCTCAGATTTTGTCGTTAATCGTTTAGGGCTTTCAGCGGGTTTTGCAGAATTTGCCGTTCGCCTTGTTTGATGTAATCGTGAAAGGTGCGATTTTGTCGTTAATTGTTTACTGATAGCAGTAAACAAAAAACCTCGAAATTACGGAACCTCAGCAGGGCAACCGAGTTTTCGGCTTGAAAAATTTTTTTTCGACTCGTTTTCAGGCCGAGATTTTGCCGTTTGTCTTGTTTGATTTATACGTGAAGAATGCGATTTTGTCGTTAATTATTTATTGATAATAATAATCAAAAAACCTCGAAATCACGGGATCTTAGCAGGGCAACCGAGTTTTCGACACGTTTTTCATTTGAGATTTTGCCGTTCGCCTTGTTTGATTTAATCCTGAAGAGTGCGATTTTGTCGTAAATATTTAGTGATAATAATTAACAAAAAACCCCGAAATCACGGAATCTCAGCAGGGCAACCAAGTTTCGGCGAAATTTTGCCGTTCGACTTGGTTGATTTAATCGGGAAGAGAGCGATTTTGCCGTTAATTATTTATCGATAGTAATAAACAAAAAAACTTAAAATCACTGATCTCGGGGCAACCGAGCGGGCAGCGTAGGTTTTCGCTTGGAAAATTTATTTTTTATTTTTAATTTATAATTTATTTACTCGATTTCTGGCTGAGATTTTGCCATTCAACCGAATTTTTCGTTTGAAATTTTTTTTAACTCGTTTTCTGCATGCAATTTTGCCGTTCGAATTAGTTTATTAATATTCAGGTATTTGATTTATATACGGAAATCGATATTCCAATAAATAAATTTTCCGTTTATAAAACGAAGCCTACAACATTTTCCTTATAACCATTCGTCAGCGGCAAAAAAACGGCAAATTTTAAGCTATCTATTTGTTTTTAATTAATTTTTTATATAATATGTGACCTGCTAACTTCATGTGAAGTTAGCAGTTCAATCCAATCTTCCAATCCCCACTTCCAATCGCCGCCTCTCATTTTTCGGGATCAACTCCACGAACCTTAATTATTACTGTTTAAAAGTAATGTTGGTAAAGACCTATCCTATTTCAATGAGCTAAATAAAACTATTTAAATATTAGAAATTTACCTTAAATTTGGTAATGATGGTGGCAGCGATGGTTCATTGTAATCGTATTCATAGTCTGTCGTTACTTTATGCTTTGTTATATTTAAGATAGCCTCTATATCTGACTGTAAATTGGAAATATCTGGAATATTTCTCAAAGTAGCAGTACCAATATTGACTTTACTAGCAAATTCTACTTCTACAGCCTCTTTTTCTGTAGTTGCATGAGCTGGTTCTTCCTCACGACTTGTTGTATGAATATCTTCATAATTAGTTACTGGTATTTCGGCCAGTTTGTTAATTTCGTTAACATCTACTGATAAAACTGTGGTCACTTCAATAGTATTACTATCTATCAAATCTAGGGTATTATCTCTATCATCGTCGCAATCTGTAGAATTTAAAACTGTCTTTAATGTAATAGAATAAGATACGTTTAATCCTGAATCTGTTGTTGCAGTATTTTGTGTACTAGTGAAATTTTCTAGGATGGTTGTTCCTTCTGTAGAGTCCGTTTCTCTAATATCATCCGTAGTAGATTTTTCTGGAGGAATTGTTTCGAAATTCATAGTTTCACCAATGTCACTAGCATTGTCGGTAGTGGTGTCAGGGTACCTTAGATTATCTTCAGTAGTATTACTGCTATTAGTATCGTTTTCTTCTTTTGTGTCCAACCTTCCGTCTAGTAGAGATTCAAAAATGCTAAAGAGGCTGTCATCTATAATTCCTAAATAATCCGGAGATTTTGTCCTCTCTTCCTTGTAATTCGTTGTCTTTATAGCATTAACGGCTTTGAATGTGGTATATTCAGTAGATTTAGGTTTAGCTGTTGTCGACAATATCCTTTTGTAATTTTTGTGTTGAAATTCGTAGTTGGTAGTGGCATAATATACCCCTGGAAAGTTATCTTTTCTTTCTGGGTAATTTCTTGTCGACTGTTTAGTGCTGGTGTTTTCTTGACTCTTGAAATTGTAGTAGAATGGTTTTGTGGTGCTTGGATTAAATGATGCACCTGTGAAGTGCCTCGTAGTACCAAATGTGCCAGTGCTTCGGTGTTTTGTGGTGGACGAGTGTAGAGTTTCAGCTAATACGTAAAATGGTGAAACAGTTACCAGTCCGTGAGTGGCCTCGGGTTTCTTTTGGTTTACTCGTCTAAGTTTGGCATATTCTTTGCTGACTATTGGAAAATGGCCGTAGTTGGGTTCGGGCTCTATCTCAATTGTTCCACCTGAAAAAAGTTACGACGTTTTAACAGTGTAAATTTATTTTTAAAATTATGTGTAATATATTTATTTATAGTAAGGGTGTTTCTAAATCGATGCGAATATTTTTAAGTGGTGAATTTTTAAAAATTAGGGGGCCCTAGCCTATATTTTTTTTCTAAAACCCCACCCCCTCCAAGCCCTCTAAAGTTTGGGTAAAAAAATGTTTTTATGTATTTGCTTCCCAATGGAACAATTTAGAAGAACGAAATTTGGCGCACAACTTGCACTAATAAAATGATAGTTTGTGAAAGTTTTTATAACCTTGAGATATTGTTACAAGTAGGTAAAAAAACGAACCCCTGTAATATTTTTTAACAGAAACCTTTTATTATTTTAAATTACCAACCTTTTATTTTTACTGAAAATTCACCTCTTAAAGTCATTCTTATTAATTTGGACACGCCCTGTATAATTTATTTAGAGTGTTTAACATCACTAGGGAATAACTTACGTGAAAATTTAAATTAGCAAATAATACTAAAAGATCGAAATGTCATCAACTTCCCACATAAGGACACGTCTATTAATCAACCCCCCTATTAATCAACCCCCCTTGCATTAGAATTTTGAATTAACCCCCATTTAAGAATTTTGGGCTAATTATAGGCTAATTTGTTGCCATACCCCTGTTTTGTTGCTATAGGCGTTTATCAGGAATTTAAACATGAATTGGGGGGGGCTAGCTTAATATTAAGCTAGACCCCCAATGTAGAAACCATGTATTTTGGTTTCCAATAGCCTTTCCAATGTCACCAAAATTTTTTGCTATTTGGTTGCTCTATGAAAACTATGATATCGTAAAACCGTGTAATTTTCCGGCAGATTTCTGAGGTGTTTCTTATTTCTTTCCTGTGTCCTTTTTAATGATTTTTTGCATATTTGTAACACCATGACTATCGATTTCACTAGAAAAAATGAAAATACACGAACTGTGGGATAGTTTGAGAGGTGGAAGTTGGACCCAATTTTATGCAACTTCAGCACAGTTATTAACTCTGCTACAAATTGAAATTGGATGCATTCTAAGCCCAGATCGGCACCTTAAAATTATATTTTTCCTTCAATAATTACGAAAACAAAAAAAATACATACAAAGAAATATATAAAGCACATCAGACCATTAATATTAAAACATTATGAATTATAAACATTAAAAAGATTACAAATAAACATTATACAAATAAACAACTTGAAAAACTGGAACCTAGGTTAGGAACTTTAATCTTTATCATTGCACTTTTCGCAAATATAAGAGACTTCCTGGCTGCGCTTATTGCATATAATGCAAATAATGAAAATAGTTACATTCGTTACCTACATTCTAGTGTTCTTAGTAAAGATGCGTCGCTTGTGAGCGATGAACAGCTTCTCAATACTGATCCGCGAGATCATGATCATAAATCTCGAGATTGATCTCAGACGCGGCTTGCGACATACTAGATTCAATTTAATGGCGGGAGCGGAGGGATCACATATGATTTTCTTAATGGTAATGAACTTCTTAAGGTAGGGTCCATCTCACGCTATTTTCTGTATTGGTGGTGTGGCTGCAATGTTTTGTTTCTCGCGATATTCGAGGTGCCTATTGGAATTTGGTTTTAATGTATTATTTTAATATGAAAGACCAGAAATGCTCTTACTCAATGATGAGGTCAACTAACTTCTTCCCCACGCGAAGAAGGCGTTTACAATTTATCAATTAAAATATGTTTGCGTGACAACAAAAAAGTTACGAGAAAATGTTCGATTACGGTTCGAATTTTACTCCACAAAGATTTAACTCTATGTATAAAAAAAAATCATTAGGCTCAGTGGAGCCCATTAAAATTAACATTGTGCAATTTTTATTTCTTGCAAAGATCTTTAAGATCTTTGTGTAAGAGATACCAGATATCAAGCTTTCAAAATCCGTTTGACATTTTTTTCCTCGACAATTCTTGACTGAAATATGATGATTTCAAAATCACTCCCAAGTTTCGAGGGTAGCGATTTGAGCGCGTTTGACGAGCATCAGACGAGTCCGGCAAGGCTTTGATGGTCTATTATTGCCAGATTGCATTTTAGGCTCTTGTTAGAATGCAAACTCTCATCTGAAGCATTTTCAGGACTACCAAAATGAGGGCAATTATTTCTAAAAAATATTTCAGTTTTTCACGTGTGAGACACATTTTCCATGCTTACAGATGAGATAGGCAGTTAACCAGACTTAAATTTAGTATACGACTTAACCACTAAAACTATTTTCTGTGTACGCTTAAGAATGTAAAATGATTACGAGCCTATCTAAGTGTGTCCACCTGGTTACTCCCCCCTGTTTAATCAACCTATTTAGGTAGGGAATTGCCTCATCATATATATATATATATATATATATATATATATATATATATATATATATATATATATATATATATATATATATATATATATATATATATATATATATATATATATATATATATATATATATATATATATATATATATATATATATATATATATATATATATATATATATATATATATATATATATATATATATATATATATATATATATATATATATATATATATATATATATATATATATATATATATATATATATATATATATATATATATATATATATATATATATATATATATATATATATATATATATATATATATATATATATATATATATTGATTGCGGAAAGGTCATCGTGCCTTTGACATTTTTTTCTGTATAAGCTGTCTATGTATTTTATGCTGCGTTTCCAGGTATAGTACCACATTTTTTGTAAATTTTTGAATTCTTTTTGTTGTATCACCATTTCTTCACCAACTTTCCAATTTATAAAGTAAACCTAGTAGTAAGTATACTGTGTGTCTTATTTTTCTTTCCTACAAAAATTACAGATAGTGCCATAGTACATTCGATACCCAGGATAATTTGGGGACTATCTGACTTAGTTGCGCATGGTCAGCGGCGTCCACGGGAATTTTATTTTTATTAATATTAAGAGCTGAGCTAGCTTAGGCAAACTTTTATTGCCCACTTTAAATCTCTGTTGAATATACTCCAGGGGTAATACAATATGATAAAGCATGATGATTGTATCTTTTATACACTTACTGCAGTTATAGCTAGCAGCGCAGCATTCCCCTGGTTTAATAACTGGTGAACATCCCAAAAGAGGTGGAGCGCACGATAGTGGTTCGCATCTAAGCAACCCCTTCATACAGTAACAGTTATCACATACAGAACGGCCAACTCCAATGACCTTTTCGCCCTCATGATGGTGTACACCGTCTACTAGACAACCACCTGGAAAATAATATATGGATATTCATGACTTATTAGCTGTTGATAATTTTTCGATGGTCTCTTCGATTCGCTTACCTTTTGTTTTAATTTCTTTTGACGTGAGTGTGGTTGTGCTGCTAGTGGTAGTTGAAGGTGTAGAATGTGGGGGTGTACAGTTGTAGTAGGCCGGGCAACAATTTGTTGGCTCGTACAAGGGGGTACAGCCTTCTATGGGTAGAAGACATTTTGGCTTAACACAAGTTTGCTCGCCACCAAGACAGTAGCAGTATTCACATAGTGATGAGGAGTGCATTGCCGAGCCTGGGCCATATATACTTCCGTTGACGATGCATGCTAAAAGTTAAAATTTTCATATATTGTTTAGGATATCTGTGATATATTTAATATTCTTTTATTTTGGTGAGTATCTTGTGATGTAAAATGTAAAAATATTGTAATATCACCTTGCGCTCAATGGATCGTTCAAAGGTTGATTTTTGAAAACAAATATTTTACCTAAAGTCGCAAGTATTATGTTCCTGAACACAAACAAATACAAAAAATACAATTATTACATTACATGACATAATAATAATACCATTATCACAATACATTCTGTTCTTCTTGTTGTGGCATGGATGTAGTTTTAGTTTTTCCATGTCAAGGCTCGATCCATGTTTACACTGAGGTACTTGACGGAGACTAGCGTCAAGTACCACGATACTATCGCCTTTCATGGCTATATACGGCCTGTTTTCCCGCTCGCTTCTTTATTATAAAGTCCTTAGCAGTCCTTAGCTTGTCAGTCAAAAATGACACATGAGAAATGTAGCTAACAAAAAAACTTATAAAAATCGGTTCATATATAAAGATATGTCAAATACATACAAGAACACCGAGGGGTCAACCACTGTCGGCAATACGTGTACAAATTTTAGGCAGTCAATCTGCAGTCTAGGTAGTATGCCGGCAATATCAGAAATCATTAGGCAGTCTTGATAAAATCCGGCAGTATTGAGCAGTCGATCGGCAGTTATAAGCAGTCTATGGGCAGTCGGCAGTACGCGACAGTCAGACGGCATTTATTATCAGTGTGGTGCTACATTTTGCAGTGCAAGTGTCTCAAGACAAGACCTCTGTAGTGAAAAAAGTGAGATAAGGGTACATTAGGTAGAAGTTAAATTCTAGGAAGTAAGTAAACCACTAGTACATTAATATTACAGCTATTTAAGGTACTTAATAGATCTCTGCGTTTTCACTAAGTTTCTAATAGTCTGTATTGTAGATAAAATGAGGCTATGAAGGCTAGAATGGACTAACCCACAAATACATTATTTTGGTTTAACCAGTAATCTTAAATTTCATGATTTTCCTTTCCTTATTTTTTCTAAACTTGTTTTTTGGGGTTAGACCATTCTGCCAAGCAAGTTTAGAAAAAATAAAGAAAGGAAAATCATGAAATTTAATGTTACTGGTTAAACCAAAATGACGTCTTTGTCGGTTAGTCCATTCTAGCGCTCATAGCCTCAAATAATGTATTGTAACTTGAGCGTAAAAAAATAAAGAATTTAAAAAATATATTATTATAATGAAATCAACTATTGTTTATATTTTAAAATACCTATATGAAAAGTTTATGTTTCTGTCTCAGTTTCTGTACTCCAAGCTGTAGGCCCTATGAAAATGTATGTAAAATACCGTAAAATACGATGGATTAACTTATTATCTGACCTTTAATTAGTATTATAAACACTTTCAAGAAGAAAATTAGAGAACATTTTTTGTTATTTATTAGTTTGTTAAAAGACGTTTAATTAAAAATCAACAAAGCAGCGAGGGGTGTGCGAGGATATGATCTCATATTTATACACAAAACAAATTATTTCAATTACCTACATCACTTTTTTTACTTATAGTTCGTTTTTGACTATGAATCACCAAATGGATGAAATTGAAAAACTGTTGGCGGAAATGGATGCAGATTTCGTTTTGCCCAAAAAACATTCGACAATTATTAATACACAGGGCTTTGATAATTTTAAATCATTATCCCAAATAAATATTGACGACATTCAAGAAATTGAAAAATTTGCAAGGGAAATTTTGCCCAATTTCTTAACAACCGAAGAGAAAAATGAATTTTACGGTATATATTCAAGAAATATTAACTTTTATCAAATTCCAAACGGTCACAAGAAATTGCTGCTATCTGCCGTAGATAATTGTAAACTTTTCCTTTCAAAGAAAAATCGTTCATTTCGAGGTTCATTGAAAAGAAAATTGGGTACGGATGATAATTGTAGGTGCAAATGCACATGTAAAGATAAAAAAGAGGAAACTAATGCCAAAAGAGGTTTGGAATTATATTTCTCGATGGGAAAAGATGTAGACATTGACACAACTAACACTATGTGATTTCATTTCGAAAGTGTCTTCCTCCGATAGTAGGTATGGAAAAAATGGATTTTATCAAATTTTAACAGGCACTTAAAAACACATTTTAAAACAAAACTGACTACACCATCGCTTAAAACAAAACCGCAAACTCAAACATCAATGGTGTCTTTTCTGCTGATGTCACCTCCAAATGAAAATTCTGATGTTTTAAATAACAACGAAGAATACGTTGTCATATCAGAGGATACATCTTCAGATATATCAATTAATCTCGTCAACGAAAACGAACAAAATGTTGTCGAACCCGAGGTTGAACCATATGTTCCATCACCCGAACATCCACTATTAGATGGTAACGAGGATGGTAATTTGCTTTTTGTTAAAAGCAGATGTACGCAAGAGGCGAGTACCCCTGCTGATTCTAATTCTTAATCCTCTCTAATTCTTAATTACGTAGGTATGGGGATGAATATAACATGTACCATCGCGAGCAAAATTAAGGCGACTGTCTTAGTCACATGTTTAGAAATGCTGAGTCTCACTTTGTCGTGGCAGACATGAAATGGTAATACAACGGTAGTATTGTGTCAAAGGTATCGAATGCATATTTGTTGGTACTAAAAATGTCACAGAAGCTGTCTCATTATCTAAAAATATCCCATAGGTTGTCTCATTAATTTGGCTCGCGATAGTACATTGTACAGTGAACCATCTACTTTTAATTTTATCAAAAGGCAAAGTACCATTAAATAGGGGAGGCAGTCCTATAATAATGTAGGTAGTCTTTATGCAGTCTCGTCAGTCTCTATGCAGTCTAGACAGTATTCTAAGAAAATAAGGAAATCTTGTGCACTGTCGGCAGTCTTGGCAGTACCTCGACAATCTTAGAAATCTTGAGCAGTAACAGCAATTTCGGCAATACGTGGACAACATTTTATCCACTGGTTGACCCCTTGAAGAACACATTATATTAAGCGATTGTAGAAAAAATGTTGTATGTATTACGAGCACAAACTGCCATTGCCGCTTTTTTGAAAGAATACCGTAAATTTCTTTCGCAAGCGGCAATGCAGTACTTTGCGCTCTTAACACACAAATAACTATTCCATGTTGCTTGGTCAATAAAGTAGCTACACAAAGTTTCCTTGCTTTCTATGCGAATGGAATAGTCGCGATAGAAACCTGTGTCAAAAATATGTCAAACTATGTCGAGAAAGAATGACCACTCAGAAAAATCTTGCAGGCCGGAGTTCAAAACGTTACAAGAGAGTTACCAAAAATGTATTAACCACCACTTCATATTAAATTCCACCACATCAAATTGGGGTTAATGAAACAATTTATGAAGGCATTACCAAAATAATGAGAATGTTTTACATATCTTTATGAGCAGTTTCCTAGTTTATCCGAGGGAAAACTAACAGAAGGAGTATTCACTGGACCTGACATCAGGAAATTTACGAAGAATGGTAACTTTGAGCAACAAATGAATACAAGAGAAAATGCAGCGTGGGTAACTTTCAAACAAGTTGTAACAAATTTTGTGGGGGTCGATAAGGACCCAAACTACCAAGCAATCGTCGCTGACATGCTGGACAACTTCTAGAAGTCATATGGGCATAAAAGTAAATTTTCTCCACTCACGCCTTAACTAATTACTTGGAGATGAAGACTTGGGCGGTGAAGGTTTCATTAAAACATCAACGAAATAGAAAGGTATATCAAGGAAAATGGAATGTCAACATGGTAGCGGATTACTACTGGATGTTAAAAGGGGACGATCCTGAACGTACCAACAGAAAGAAAAGCACTAAAAGAAGTATTGATGAGAAGGGAAAGCGTTTATATAAGGATTTCTGTCTAACGAGAATTTAATATTCTTTAATATTCTGGTGTGATAATGTAAACTATGACATCTCTTACCTGTTTAATAAAAGCTACAACCGTAAGAACTACTGTAAAACATTACGTTCAATTTAATTTTTACCCAAAGTAGATCCCTTTTTGTGAGATAACTTGACGTGATAGAAAAAAATTGATTTAATTTTTGAAATCAGCACTGGAAGTTACATACAAATCAGCTATCAAATTACAAACAATTTAAAAAAAAATATTTTGCAGGCCTGTGTAATATATGGGGTGTCAATAGTGACATATTTTTAGACACCTTGAAGATATGGTGGATTTATTTCATAACACCCATATACCCATATACCGGTATGGCGACGCGCATAGGGCCATACGTCACTGAGAAGAACGCCCATATAAAATGCATTGTTGCCGAGATGAAATGTACACGTTACTGCGGAGGCCGCCCATATAAAATGCATTGACCTGCGCCGACTTGCCCAGTTTTCGCTTCTAAGGTAACATACCGGTATAGGGCTACTGTGGTAAAACCAAAATTACCGCCTTGTTTAAATAATTTTAAAGTTTGAGCTCTTCGTTCAGTACAGATTTTCTGTTAATCCAGTTTTGGTAACAAAATTGACAAAATAATTATCTTAAGAATGGTAAGAGGTATAGGACATGCTTAATGAAAGCTACTCAGATTTTAATGTAGAATGCAGTAATGTAATAATATATGGGATGTTCCATTAAAAATAAGTGGTAAATAAATGTGGTTAATCTGGAATATCATAACTTTTTCTAGAATAATAGTAATTTTATTTCATAGGTTAAACGTAACTAGGGGATACTAACAAAAAGGGATAAAAGACTTACCATTTCCTAGAGATGTTCTGTCTAATGGCATGTCTTGATATCCTTCAGGATCGGATCGAGCTTCTAAGCCATTTCCACTACCGGGAAATTCTAAGAAAAATTACATTAATCGATGCAATACTCTATTATGTATGTAGGGTCAAGTAAAATGAAAAAGGCCAGATTGAAATAATTGATTAGTTTAATGGAACACTAAAACAATAAAGTAGTAGTTCTAGCTGTGTCAAAGTGAACGCCTGCGATGAATATGTAAGACACCGACGAATAAGAGTTAGGTAATTTGAGAAATGTGAAATATTAGGCGTGGGCGAGACCCCGAATAGAAAATCGGGGATAGAGAAACGTGGATCGAAAACCCTATCCTCATATTTTCTAAACTATGTTACATTCCCTTTTCTCAATTCACCATTTAGATTACAGAAGTTGGTTGTAGGTATATACATAAATCTGAATAAATCTCTTAGGGAAATCGACAGATCTCTTCCTTTAACGTTCATTATTAAGTCTCAAGACATGTACGTGACGAGTTTTGTGGCGGCACATTTGTATTGTAAGCGCACTGGTGTAAGTGATATACCGATGAAAAAGAGTTAGGCAATTTGAAATTGCCTAACTCTGTCTAACGAGAAATGTGAAATATTAGGCGTGAACGAAAACCGTGGAAAATCGTGGATAATCGTTAATAGGCAATGATAGACAATAAGTAGCTAAACTCATTGTCTATCATTGCCTATGATATCATTGTCTATGATATTGCCTATCATTGACCACACACAAAACAAACCATTTTGAATCAGTTTACCAGTATACAAATTAAAAGTATAAAAGAGGACCTTGAACCTAACCTTTTTTTGGAGCTGAATGTATTATTACTGCCTATTATTAGCCAGTGTCTATTATTTTGTATAGTGTCTATTATTAGCCATTGTTTTATCTTTATTTTTGTTTTACAAGTAGGTAGCAAATTCTATCTCGTCGCCTTACCTGCACATATTAATTCAGGACAGCATGTGCGATACCTGTGCAGAAGAATGCATCCTGGCGGAGGAGGGTTTGGCAATTTAGGGCACACCCTGAGATAGCAGAGTAAGGCGCCTCTGCTGCAGGTGCAATTTAAGCAAGGCTCTGCCGTCGCTACCTCTGTACGCTCTTCGTATCTATCATCATCGTACCAACAATCTGAAACAGCAATAAATCACGGTTAAAAATTATATAATTCCAAATGGCATTTAAACTTGATGTAATGTCATAAATGTATCTATTTGAGATTTATTAAAACTTAATTTTATAATATAAAACATTTATTTGTATATTTGGTTTGTCTTAACGGTAGAATAGCACAGCATTAACCCAAACCAGCAGGTTATCTCCTACCACTTTTTTGCCCACGCGCATCTGCCGCGCATCCTTCCATTTGGGTATAGTTTAGTCCAGAGAAGGCCTCTGGTACAGTCACCTGTCTGCAATGAGGGACTCAAAAAAGCGACGTGTAGTTTGTGCACCCAAGAATGTACTCGGCGTTATTTACGTTTTACTGGTTGCTGTCCCAAACCACCCTCCCTTCCGTAATCACCCCGTTTTACGTTACTATAAATATAAGTTTAATGTAAGCCATATATTTATCTGTATATGTACCTCTCTGTTTTCTATACCAAAATGGCGAATTTACGTCATATTTGCTGCTTGAAACCTTAACGTATATCCAGCAAAGCAATATTAAACCGTCTTCAAACCATTAAAGCGAAACAACATTGTCCGTTGACGGACAGCGACGTCTATGGACGTTTAGGTGACTGTGCTTACGGTGGCACCTCAATTTTACAATAGCCGCCCTAATAAATACTGGCATTTGGCGGCCACAGCGTTGCTGGAAGTTGTTTGTTTTTGGTTTTTGCAGCTTTTTGTTTGGTTTTTCGTTTTTTTTGTTCAGGGGTGTTTTTGGTAGACGTTTGTTTTTTTTTGTTTTTAGGCCCATAATAAGTTTATTTATACATATTCGCACATATTAATATATTTTTTGTATCTTCGTTATTAGTGAAAATACATATGTGACGCAACAGATACAACCACTAATCACAGAGTCTACGTCACGTGTTAAGAAACACCATCCACCTCCTGCCTCCATCATCAAACCCTCGTTATCATATACAATTTATGGGAGTCGTTAAAAGCAACCAAATGAGCCCAGTAACCTGAAACAACCCCAAGTACCAAGTTTGAGACAAATCGGTTCATAAATTCGATACTCCGCCATTTTGGATTCGCCATTTTGGTTTTTTAAAATGTCAGTCAAAAATTGTATTGGGTGACCTTAAACACCGCAAAGTTTCAAGTTTGAGACAAATCGGTTCATAAATAGGATAGTCCGCCGTTTTGGATCCGCCATTTTGATTTATTTCTTCCGGAGAAGGCCTGAAAGGCCGGTCATTGGTGTACTATGAAAGCTGATTATGAAAGTAGTTTCATGAACAATGCTAACGTCGAAACCCGTTTATTAATTGGTAATAGTTCTGAGATACTGGCGCGCGAAAGTGAAAAGACAGTGGCGCGTCACGTCACTAGTGCCGATGTAGCCGCGCTACGGTTCAATGATGAGTGCGATTTTAATCTGCAGATGCGTGATACGGAGCAGAAAATAACGCATAATTTGTTATCAAAGTGCCTCAATGTTGCGTTGTCGGGTGGGTGCCTGGAAAAGTTCGGTGAAAAGTCTAGTCTAATGAAAGTACTAAAAGCATAAGTTTTCATGAATTTCCTAAACGTGAAAATTCGCCAGTTTGGTATAAAGAATGGGTGAATAGAATATAGAATAAATCGTGCACATTTTACACCGCACAAGACACCAATCGTTTTTTCTAAACTCTAAAAACTTCGTATTGTCAGATTTCGAAGTACCGCCCTTTGTTTCTTCAAAATTTATAAGTAAAAGGAAGAACCGTTTAAAAAAAATTAGCTGTGCCATCTAGGCTTTTAAAAGGCACACAAAATTTAAACACGGCGTAAAGTAAAATAGTAAGTTCCTCTATTTATGCACGTTACGGTCCTCTACATATGCACCTGGTTCGTTCTTGCAATGTATCAGAATATGATAGGTGACGAGCAGGACAAGTATCCAATTTCAATACGACACCTCTAAACGAATCATGGTGTGTAATACATTTGAAATTGCCCCGTACATTACTAATATCACTCTCTTGACAGCAAATACATTCTTCGTTCGTCGGCACTATTTCGCAGTCCCGGCAACTGCGCCAATTTGTATTTCCTACCCGCCCTATTTGCACTTCCGTCTCTGATATTCCGATATACCGACTTGTTTTTAAAAGCGTATGGTTTTACTGGTTCACCCATTATACACACGACTCAATTGGACAAACGTTATACGAAATATAACCCGAAATTTGAACGTAGTAACAGCACGTTTGCATGCCTTTTCATATCGCAGGCGAGAGCGGTGTGGGCACGTGACGTCATCGCTGCCAGCCATCGCCGATAAATTAATATTCGATTTACTCCGTTATCTTTCTGCATATAAACATGCGATTTTCCACAAATTTTTTTTAAAAAATGTATCTTTCTTTTTACGACAACTTGACTTACGATAAAATGACCGGAAAGAGCCTTTAACTAAGGCAAAAACTGTATTGAGTGGCCTTAAACATCGCAAGTTTCAAGTTTGAGACAAATCGGTTTATAAATAGGAAAGTCCACCATTTTGGATTTGCCATTTTGCTTTTCTTGTCATAACAAATATTAAATTGTATTGTCACCGGAACGCTTTACACCTACCAAATTTTAATCTTCTTCATCGGAAAGTAGTTGAAAAAAATGCTGCAAGATTTTAAAACAACATATTTATAAAAAACATAACAAACAAATATACAAAGTCAAGCTAAATAAAACCGTTTAAACGAGATAACTGACATGTGACATGTAAGATAATCACTTACTATTAATTAATATCATTTCAAAGAAACAAATTATGGGATATTAAAGAAACAAATAAAAAACAAAACTCAAATTATGGGTAAATTAACTTATTAAGAGAAATTAACTATATGATAATGGTAATTATTATTATCATCTAGTCATCTAATAAATACATGTTAACTACCTATCATTTTGTAATTTTCTGAAGTAATCGCGTAAATATAGAGTGTATAATGTAGGTATATATTTATTTAGCAGGCAATTGGATACTGAACTAATTACGTGTGTAAATCTGAAAGGGATTCGGGGAGGATATATATCACCTGATGGTCTCCAAAACTGACGAGGCGACCTTGCGCAGAACTCATAAGGTGCCCTTCACAGTATAATGAACGTCTGTTATGTTAATTAATACGTATGCGTCCATCCTTTTAAAAACAGCGTTTATCAATCTCGGTAATATATGGTGTCCACGTTGTATACACACTTCACCGTTGTCTAGAGACAGACGCGTACCTAAATATTCCCCGTTATTAATCGTGACCTGTGGTCTTACTCCTCAATGCTTATTATCAATTCAAATGGAAGAGATATTGTAAAAATATACGGCGGTGTATGTTTTGATACCATATACTGAATGAGACCACACAGCAATAGTGATATGGTACCAACAACAATGCTGCCTTAAAAGCAAACTGCGTCTAAGAGATGAGATCAGTCTCGCATTGAAATCGTGTTGTCCTCCGCACTAATTAAACTACTTTGTTTTATTGCAAAATGAGCCTTAATTCAAGTTCAACTATTAGTCCAGTCTGAGTTGGATACTTTTGTGATTTTTGTGTCAATATTTGTCTTTTGTTTTGTGTTTTTTGTGTAATTTATTATAATTGTGCTGAGCCTGTAGATATTAATTTAGAATAGCGGTGAACTAAGTATAATGATTACCTCGAATTATAACCTCTAATAAACGACTTTAATATAAGATGTTGAAGCTTAATTCTTTATTTTCAAGTCCTCTTAAGAAAATAGGAAGTGATCATGTATCCCATTAAACTGAAAGACCAGCACCTATATTTTTTTAACTTGGTTGGCCCCAAACCAGTTAGTAGATTTAAATATATGGCATATTTGTAATTTATGTCATCTGATATTTAAGTCTGTTTTTTATTGTGTATCGACATCGTTAATAGTAGTGATTTAAAATGTTACATATTAATTATATACACTGGCGGACAAAATTAACGCAACAAAAAATTTTACCCAACTTTGGAATACATTATTTTTTGAACC
>CAXKVY010010039.1:0-24293 GCA_964058915.1 Tetropium fuscum
GATATAAAGGTATCAAACACACGGGTATATTAGTCGAGTGTTATAAAACTCGAGTAGGTTATGCTGTTTGGCCATCCTAATGCATATACCAGAAAAGTTTCAGATCGTATAGACTTGTTATTATTGATATATACTTTTTGGGGTACTATGGGAACATTTGTCTTGAATTTGGCTCAAGAGCAATAGGTTTCTTCCCTTGTCCAAAATCGATTTTTCTGCCAAATCTTAGCATTTTTGACCGTTTCTTTGTTGAGATAGCATGTTAACAAATAGCGCGGCATCCGGACAGACAGACACATACGGGCGGACGGGAGGACCATTTATTTGATAATTTGAACATTTTGATAGTTGATAACGAAGACAATGTTCCAAAAAAATTTGCGCTCCGACTAAAATTGGTGATTTTAGTTTTTATCCGATCAAATAATGCAATACTCCTCTTTCGTAGATTTTCTTCGCGAAGAGAATATTATAATTGATTTTTTGGCAATGGTCAAACTATCCGTTCTACACTAATGGCTTATCTTAGGTAGTCAGCTTTGTGCTTGAAATTCTGTTATTTTGTGTTAAGGTCCAAGTGGTCAAGGTTCAGGTAACCTTGGTTGGAACTCAACAACCAAAATCGGGGGCGGTCGCGTGGTGGCGCTATCCAAGTTTCTATAGATAATCCCGTGTGATGCGTGCTATAATGCAATATAAATATGAGACC
This sequence comes from Tetropium fuscum, assembly GCA_964058915.1. Taxonomy (NCBI): domain Eukaryota; kingdom Metazoa; phylum Arthropoda; class Insecta; order Coleoptera; family Cerambycidae; genus Tetropium; species Tetropium fuscum. Next base: position 710 of record CAXKVY010010039.1, read on the forward strand.
CAAATCCCAAATCCCTTTTAGTTAGACCTTTTTAAAAAGAATATTTTCTTTTAATACATATTTGACATAGACAAAAATGACAGTTTAAAATAATTTATAAGATTACTAGACTGTTCCATTAGCACGGATGACAGGTCATCTGTGCCATTAGTATCATCAGAAAGAACAGTCAAGAAACCCTACGAACTATAGCCATATTTTACATTTTATTATTGTTCATAATTTTCGGTATGTTAATAATTATACAGATGTATGTAAGTATAAAAGTTTATATATAGAGATAATGTTTTACGTTAACTTGCTAAATATTTTCATATTAATACATTGTAGATTGCAGAAAGACGTTCTGTATCTTTTTTATTATTACATGCATTCGGATTTTTTCGAATATAAAATGATTACATAATTAGGCGTGTTTTACAATTTTGTTCTTTATTAAGAATTTGAATATTTTCGTAATTAAATTTATGACCTGTTTCATTAGAATGCTTTTTAAAGGTGTAATATTAGTTGAACATTTGTTTCCTTTTAAACGTTCTTCAAGAAGTTGCATTGTTTGGCCAATGTAAACTTCATTAGATTGTTTACATGGAACTTTATATATACAATGTGTAGTTTTTTCAAGTGGATTTTGTCTTTCAATGTTGTGTAAAGGAATTTTTAGGTTTAACTTAACACAGCACATAAAAATACAAACAACTTAAAGGTAAAAAGGTCCATTTAGCGTGTGTCTAAAAGTTCCTCGCGTTCGAGAGTAGGTAGTGCTAAAATTTAAAGACAAATAAAGTCTTTCGCCAATTAATAAGAACCTATGACAGCTTTCGATTTGAAAATTGGAACGTGCATTTCACTTTAATAGCATCTTTCTCTCAATACGACATATTTGCCTCAATATACAGTTCTCTGGAACCCCTTAGAACCGCCTAGAATTCGTACACCAATAACGTTACTCTAAAAAAATAATCTTTATTTTGTTTAAATTAAATTAAATAAAATTTTATTTTATTTATATGCTCCAAATAGAAAAATAAAAAAATTAAAGTATTATTTTATCTTTTACCAACTAATTAATTTATTCAAAATAAGTACCAAATTATACATAATACAGATATTGTCATTATACTTCAATGTAAAAATGGGTATGAATAGTGACTGGTCCGTCAAGTTGCCACCCCCCCCTCCCCACCTGCAGTAACCAAACCGAAAAACCGAAACGTACGTCATAATTTTGCACACATTTTACACAATTTTCCACACCCTATTCCGAATTTTTCACACCATGCCCTACGAACTGGAAAGGGAATGCGTAGGGGGGGGGGGGGAATTGACGGCAGTGTCCCTTTTTGCGCAAATGTAAATAATAAAGCTGTTATAAAGGTTATAAAATCCCTAGTAATCTACGAACTTTAGTTGCAATGCAGAATTCTATATAAACCTATCACGTATGGTCCGCTCTAATATCTATCTCTGATTATTATTACAAAATTATGTAGATATACATACACTAGTTTCTCAGTTCAACAGTACTTTTATTCGCCTCCGGATAATGCCAGTATGGTTGGCGAAACGCGCGTCGTGCGAAGGGTAAGTATTTTGGTGTTCGTGGAAACTCCTACTTATACCTACCTATCTATCACTGCTTTAGAAAGTTTTTTTCTTCAACGGACAAATTATAACTAAATATATATGTGAATAATCATGTAGTATAATAGACAAACTATATTTGAGTAGTGATTATGTTTTATAGATGATTACGAATGCTAAATTATATATGTATATATTAAGATATATCAGATATAAACGGGAAAATGATAGCATAGACTAAATAGGAAGTAGGAATGTAAATAGTAGGTATAGTGTATAGTAGACATGTATAGTATATATTAGGATAATGTATAGTAGAAATAGTGAAGGTATAACGATGCTAAACCGACATAAATTTAATAACTAAAGTGAGAAAGTGTACATGGGATAGACTTTATTAAAATTAAATCAAAAGACCATCAAAACAAATTGAGGAATCCTAGGGGAAGAATAATAAAAATTGAAAAATAGATAATAATAATTGGATATATAAAACTAAATTGGGGAGAAAATTGCAGGATAGCAGATATATAATTTGGAAGGAGCTGTGCAGAGAATAATTAAGAAGAATATTAAGGCGATGAGAGAAAAGAGTTATTGGTTTGCATGAGGCCATAGGTACAGGGTATGCTGAAGTTTTGAGAGAGGGTAGACAGACAAGAGTGAGGTGTCATAGTGAAAGCGTATAGAACACGACAGTAACCAAAGTTAAGGTACCTTATCACTTTATGAATAATATATAAGTCATGACTATAAAACAATTTTAAATAGAGCTCAAATATATAACATTTAATTGAAAACAATTTGGAGGTAAAACGTCAAAATTTATACAAATGCCATATATGCCAACAATTTTTATTTTGGGTTAAGCATGGAATAGAAATTTTGTAATAGTATATTAAATATCATCTTCTCGTATCAACCATACAACCACATTCTAAATTGATCATATGCATATATTTCTATCATAGTAATCATCTAAGTTGTTTGAATATTTAGAAAAAATTTCTGCTATTTAGAAAAATCTCATATCTGGTCATCTTATTGTATATTATATCAAAACAAGCGAAATTAAAACAAAAATCGCGTTAGGATATTAGACAGAAAGTCAGTCTTAATAAATATTGAATTTACCAGTTAGTTTTATAACGTACTGTATATTGACAAAATTTTACATTTTAGACGTTCATAATGTATTTTACTCTATTTACGAAATAAGATTTTAACATTTTATGTAACATACAGCAATAACTTGAGAAGAATTAAATTAAACTTTTATTATCCTATATAAACTTAACAAAGTAGAAGTTCAGTGCACTTTTCGGTTTTAATATTTAAAACTTCCAAATGTCCTCTATAAATATAATCAAGATTGACGACCATAAAAAGCAAGTAACTCTCAACTGAATTCAGCATACCTCTTGCTAACTTACATATGAAAGACTTAATACCCAAACAAATTATGTAAAAGTAGTGCTTTACATTTTTATTAGGGACAAAATGGGCTGAGAAGTATGCCAGGAAGATAAATGGATAACATAAAGCGCAATACACTGCAGAGCACCAGCGTTTAAATGTGTATAAAAGAATCCTGGAGCTCAGAAGTTATGATGGATTAGTGTTAAGCCAACACTGTCTAACTCTGGGGACGACTGTCGAGTTGCCTGCCAATCTCCAGGGAAGGGGTTTCCCCTGTTTTTACTAGAGATCAATTTGTCGACGCCTAACCTCTGATCAGGTTAACGGTATAGCTAGTAATATCAATAAAACTTCATATTTGCCGTTTACATAATATTTCTCATCCCACTACTCTAATATAAAATTGTATTTCACTTAAAAGATCCATTCTATGGTTATACGACTTTATTGAGTCTAAATATTATATTTTGAGAGCATAGTGCACATATTTTCCAAAATACAGCATGAAGTGATGGAATATATTTTCGTAATGTAGATAGAATACGTAGATATTGGCTTTCATTTTGAGAATGAAAAGGTTCCTCATTTTTTGACCTTTAATTAGAAACTTGAAAAAATAGTTTGCATATTTTCTGTATTTCACTTCTAAAATTTTTGTACACATATTTTTTTAATACGTATTAAAGTCGGCGAATTTTCATTTGATGTCCGATAAATTAGGCGTTACTCTCCAAAGATTCCACCAAAAAACAAGCGCTCGTGTTCAGAAAACGATATTTTTCTTGCGGCCTGCATGTTTTTCCTTCCTAAAAATCCCATGTTATATGAAATTGCCTCAAAATTTGCTTTAAAATTTTCAGTAAGAACAAAAAATTCTATTTAATACAAGACATTCTATTTAAAATAGGAAAGCTGGTATCGCCGCTGGTAAAAATATGTTAGTTTGGTATGCTCCAAAGCAAGTAGCATACCACCAAGTATTTAAAACCATTCGTTGATCAGCTTTCCATATCTAGACCGATCGAGTTCGTGCTGGGGCATCCTGCATATGATCAAGCAACATGTAAGAGACGCAAATATATTTTTTTCTACGTTAAGTCAAAAACAAAACATTATTGAACTATAATTACTGCAAAAACTGATTCTCTATTGCACTAGTGCAATAAAAATTTTATTACTAGTGCAATAAAATCGACAATTTTTTGGTATTTTGTTCTTTGTTCCGCCTATGGATGTAGTGAGGGTTTTCATCCGAGTGGTGGGCAAAAGTATGCGTTCTTCTAAAAAATCATCTAATCGACAGCAGACTTTGGCGTGACATAATTCATGTTATGTATGTATTTGGAAACGTCTATGTATAATGTTGTCACTTATTGTGTTATCTGTATACTTTTTAGTCGGATCCCTCGAAAAACGCTAAATATGCCACTGTCATCAGGTTGAACCTGATGAAAATATACCGTGTGGTTAGTCTGAAAGTACACCAGATATCTGTCGTAAATACTCCAACTCATTAGGTTTGAACTTGGCATTGATTTTGAATATTATTGCTTTACGTGAGACACAGAGAATGAGCTGCAAAATAGCGCTCTACGGCTGTATCTATTACATATACTGAAATAATTGAAATGACACTATATTTATTGTTCTTATTACTATCTATACTAATGTGGCTTCAGGATAGCATTCTTATTTTGTGCAGTAATATCAAAACTTGTCCTTTTATAGGAGCTCGTTTGTCACGAGGAACGAAAATAAATATTGTGCTTCTTTTATGGCTTGATGTAGAGGACATGGTGTCCTGGTGTAACAATCCAGAAACAGTTTAGGATGGACATTTATAATTTTGACTGCAACATATTTTATGATCAACGCAGTAACAAAAGCAGGTTTTACAGAGTTTTGTATTATGCTATATTATTAAAAGGTTGGCTCGGTGTAGATGTTATCAACTTCCTTGTTTTAAGTAAATATCCTCTGGGATACATCCGAGTTAGATTTATAGATTTAATTCACTGAGCTGAATTGAGGTAATTTGTCTATAGAAACAATAACGGCAAATTGTGGTGTGTTTGTATAATGTTATTATTACCGTGCCTATTGTTTAATAAACATATCAGTTAGTTTCTTTTTTAAATTTGATATAAAAACAGGGAAGATATGCAAAATATCTTCCCTGTGAATAAATATGTGATTTATGCAATGCTAGCTGATACAAGCGACTTCGTCCGCGCGAATTTTACGCGCGTTCTGAGCCCGCGTGACAGGCAGCCTTTGTGATATTAAATCGTGGGAGGAGAATCGTATATCGTTTTTTCTATATAATTATGACAGTTTGGAATATCTAAGGTAATTGATGTAAGATATGTACTCTGCAAAGCAAAATTAAGACAAACCTCCTCTATCGGTACGGTTATTACTTCTCGAGCACGTCCGCAATCGACAGTTCTTCTAAAAAAAATGTCCAATTTCTCGTAGACGTTGATGAATACGTTTGAATATGCCATGATGAGGTAATCTCGTTCTTGATATAACTGAGCGTAAAGCCTCTCATGCATTTCCAACAGCACAACCAACATATAGAAAATGCATATCTGCCATTTCAGCCTTTATATAGTTTATCATTTTAACAAGCTGTACATATTTATTTCAACTGTAAAATTGCGTTAATTAACAAAATTAACTTAAATGTCATAATGACTTAAACACTTGTCAAATGTTAAATCAATTATTGAGTATTGGTTTATTTAAATTATTTTATATTTTACCAAATTTGTAATATTTTGAGGTGGATATTTTTGCAGGTAAATAAATATTATTATTATTATTATTGCTTTCAGATATCCAAAGTAATGTAATTCAACAAAATTCACACCACGTTTTTCTATATATTAATGTCAATTGTCTTTAGGTAATGCTCTTACCATAAAATTTGATCGAAGGAACTAGAAAGAGGCGTAAGCCGATATTACATGGTATAAGATGACCGCACTACAAGACAGGTGACGCTGTGAACATGTTTTTTATATTACCGTAGAAACCTTGATTTTAACTCTGGACACATAGGCCACTGAACACCGAAAACAGACCAGAGAGTGAACTGATATAATATATTACCCTGCCTCTGCCTCCGCAACAATAATTCTCTCGGTACGCTACAGAACATTGGTATACAAATACCCTCGCAAATAACTATTAACTAGAATAAAGAAGTGTAATTTTCGAAAAATTTATCATCGCCTTTTATAAAAAACTGCCATCGGATAATACGATTTATCTCATTAAGAAGACTATCAGGTCCGAATGTAAGCCCGACATTGTTATATTTAATTTAGTTAAGAAAAATATGTAACGTGTTCCAGACTTGTAATGTTTATTCAGTTATACAGAAAGCAAAGAACCTATGATATTGAACTCGGGTGCGGCGAAAACAATAACTATTAGTCAAGGCAGATGTGATACAAGTCTAACGCTGCCGCCAAATGTCACTTTCACTTCTTGATATTTCTAATGCAGCGGACTGTGATTCGATGCCCCTAAAACTACTGACTGGCAACAGAAACTTTCTGATGATTTCTGGGCTTATGAGATGTATTTTGCTATATCTAAGCATCGGAACACTAATAGCCTGTGAAAAAACTTTTGCTTTTCGTCTTAAATGAAATTGATTATAATAATGTAATATAGTTTGAAAACATTAATGTTTTGTATGTAGCTAAACATAAATATATCTCACGGAGCTTAGACAGGATTTACTAGATTTGTGGCAAAATTTACAATATGATTTGGATAACTTAATTACAGTAATTTTTAAGCCTGTCAATGAAAATACTTACTTGAAAATTTGTATTGCTAATTATTATTTTTTTTAAAAAATACAAATTGGAAAAACAGTCGCCTACCTGATATATATTTCAAATAAGAATCCCTTAGCAACATATACTCCCCTATTTCACCCTGTATAAATAAATTGCAAGACATTAAAATATGTAGCGAATACTGATGGATTTACCTAAAGCAACTACTCTGAAGACAGAGACCCCGACATGCATTCAATTACATCAACATTTCCTTATCGGTAGCCAAACTTATTCATCAATTACTCACCAAACATGGACCGGTTTCGAGCTAATTTGCTCTCATCAGCATGTTATAGGTATACGTAATGGAAATGACGAACGATAAAAGCATCAGAGATGCCTTACGATATGTAGCGCCCTGCCATGCAGGCACCAAGAGCGACCCTTAGTCCTAGTGGGCCAAACTACAACTGATGGATTTGCGAAAAACCACTTCCCAGGGGGCAAATACCCCTACCTGCATTGAATTACATCCACTAATCCTGATTCATGATGATTCAGGATCAGAAATTCTGATAACCTCCAGAATTCGTGGATGTAATTCAATGCAGATAGGGGTCTCTGCCCTCTGAGTAGTTGTTTTTCGCAAATCCAAATTAGGATTTGTGTATGCAATTCAATGAAGGTAGATGTATCTGCCCTCTGAGTTTTTCGTAAATCGATCAGTTATAGTTTGGGCCACTAGGGCTAGTACCTTACATGACAGGACGCTACATGGTAAGGCATCTCTGATATCGGATAGGTACCTAGTATGTATCTCGCTATTATTACGATGTACGATATATTATTACGATATTACGATAAAAATAAAAATAAAATAAAATACGGGGTAAGTATGATACTGTTTTAAAATTTTTAAAACTCTTATATTCTAAAATACATAAAATTAGATTAATGAGAAAACAGCACTAATATCAGTTGTAAATGAATAGACAAATAAATTGCTGACGCAAGCTGAATAACAGAGACAGAGCATGCGACAGCGTCTTTGATTAGCTACGTTCCCATTGGCGACGCAGTCTAATAATTATAATTCAATTAAAATACGTCCGTTATACCAACAAATTATTTTTACATGCCTAGAGCAGGCAGAAAATTTAAACAACAGCTCAAAATAAAATAATCTTCGAGTGTGATATATAAAAATTAATACTAATAAGTGAAAATAAGGATAATGTAAATACTAGACCAATGTGATTGTTACTCATATGGATGCAACGAACAGAAAACACATGTAACCAAGGAAGTACAATTATTTTTTTAAATAGATCTTCCATGGTTACGAAAAACAAAGCCATATTAGTCACACGATGTAGTTCAAGGTGTTCACCACGCATTACGCATGCTCCCGTGTATATATATATATATATATATATATATATATATATATATATATATATATATATATATATATATATATATATATTCCCCAAAGACATTTAAGTAGTGACTAAGTTTAGTTATGACCGAGTGCACCGTATGTGTTAATCCTGGATTATATTTAGGAATGACTGACTCACGCACGGTGTACTCGGCCATAAGTAAAATTTTCATAAAATTAACTTGTTATTATGTTATTATTGTGTATATATATATATTGTTATATATACACACACATATATATATATATATATATATATATATATATATATATATATATATATATATATATATATATATATATGTATATATATATATATGTATATATATATATATATATGTATATATATATATATATATATATATATATATATATATATATATATATATATATATATATATATATATATATATATATATATATATATATATATATATATATATATATATATATATATATATATATATATATATATATATATATATATATATATATATATATATATATATATATATATATATATATATATGTATATATATATATATATATATATGTATATATATATATATATATATATATATATATATATATATATATATATATATATATATATATATATATATATATATATATATATATATATATATATATATATATCAGCCATAACTTAGAGGACTCTAGAGGATGATAGAGCGGAGGATAGTCTTTACAAAGCGAAATGTATACAATATTACTGGTAGTTTATAACATAATTTACGTGCGCATCCCATCTTAGGTATCGATCTATTATTATCCCTAAATATTTTATTTCTTTTTTATGTGTATTTGTTAGTGTTTTCCGTGGCTACTAAAGCCTAAGGTGTACAGAGCTGGGAGTTTCGTTTCTTGTAGAGCGAATGGCAGGTAATTTGTTTTACTTTATATATATATATATATATATATATATATATATATATATATATATATATATATATATATATATATATATATATATATATATATATATATATATATATATATATATATATATCAGCCATAACTTAGAGGACTCTAGAGGATGATAGAGCGGAGGATAGTCTTTACAAAGCGAAATGTATACAATATTACTGGTAGTTTTTAACATAATTTACCTGCGCATCCCATCTTAGGTATCGATCTATTATTATCCCTAAATATTTTATTTCTTTTTTATGTGTATTTGTTAGTGTTTTCCGTGGCTACTAAAGCCTAAGGTGTACAGAGCTGGGAGTTTCGTTTCTTGTAGAGCGAATGGCAGGTAATTTGTTTTACTGATATATATTGTAAGGCTTTTGTGATCTATGAATTACGTACCTTTTGAACCTTAGAGTTTACCTCATTCCATGTATTTCCTTTATAATAAAGTATCGCAGTGTCGTCCGCAAAACATATAAACTTTGGAGAAAGAACAAAGCATTAATATAAATGTTAAAGCGAATAGGGCCTAAGAGAATTGAGGCACTCCGTACTCTACTTTTAGGCTCATTCAAAGCATTGTTCACTCTTACACACTGATGTCTGTTATTGAAGTAACTTTTTAGCAACTTTAGACAACTAATTCCAATCTCATCTAGTGACTGTAGAAGTAAAGAATGCTTCACAGTATCAAAAGCTTTTGACAGGTCTATAAATATACAAAGACGTGGGGTGGTATTATTAAAATGAAGTACCTACTTTTCGATGCAAATTTTGGAGTAGGTTCTTCATTTGGTATGAATAAAATGATGGTCACCAATGATGGAGATGCTCACCAAAGGAGCACCTGCCTCTTTTGTAAGTATCTACTTACTTCATTAAGTTTCGGTATGAATAAAATTGAGCATATCCTATAGGTATAAAGCAGCCACTCAATTAATTTTAAGTTTTAAGTTACCTGGGTAGGATGCTCAGCATTCAGTAATAACGTGCTTTCATAAATGATGGCCAAATTTATGCCCATTGCTCGTGCAAGGAAATATTATAAAGTTCGGAGAGACTTTCGGAATGTTGACTATCGGGTTTTATATAGATTTAATAGAAATAACGTGGAATGGTTGGCTCAACATTTCTTAGGAGACGAGTTTGAAACACCCCTGCCTCTAACAACTACTGAGAAAATGAGACATTTTCTTCATTACGTCGGTGACTCGGGTTCCAAAGTGGTGAAGCTCAGGACATTGGAGTGCACCAAACGAAAAACTGTAGTACGAAAATCAAAGATATGGTTAAAGTCTCCGTCAACTGAAGGAAGCATTACAACAAGAGAAACAGAAATGGCAAGAAAAGTACAATTTTCCTTCCACTATTGGTGAGATTGATTGCACTCAGATAACTTATCATTAAACCGACCGTACATGGAGATTAATATGTGAACAGAAAGGGATTCTGTAGTCTTCAAGTTTAGGCAAAGTGCAACGTTCGAGAGGAGTTTACAAGTGTTGATGCGTCTTGGCTGGGAGCCCCGTTCATGACTCGCGTATATGGAGAAATTCCGACATTTTCAACATTATGCAGTGGATTACAACTAGTGCACTTCTCCTTGGACATTCGGGTTTTGGACTTACTCCAGATGCTGTCACTCCTGAGCAAAATTCCTACAATTTATGTTTGACTCGAGAACGTGTTATAATAGAAAGGTGTTTTGGCCAAGTTAAACAGCGTTTTCCGATACTGCAAAACAAAATTCGAATGAATACAGAAAAAGTTCCGACCCTTGTGTTAAGCTGTTTTATTTTGTATAATGCTGCGAAGCACCTTAATGACGAAGATTTTGAGATCGTTTAAGATGTCAATGGTGATGATGACTTACATATTAATGTAGAATATGGTGAGGCAGAGTGAACAACTAAGAAGAGACGCAATAGCAAGAATAATTCATGGTAAGTAAACCAAAGTAACTGGAAATTATTTCGTAATATCATGAAGTACACTTTCATTAACACGAACTTCGGGGAACCTTTAGTATATATCTAAAAACAATGTTCTATGGAGGTAGAATGCTTTATTGTAAATCTTTCGTGGTACAACATTTTTTGCTCAGTAATAAATTGTAACATAACATACTTCTAATTTTATACTTATCTCTAATTTTACTTTTAATTTTATTTTTATTTTTATGAGCTGGGCTAGCTTAGGCAAACTTTTATTGCCCATTTTAAATCGCTGTTGAATTTAAGTATTCCAGAGGTAATAATCGTGTTTTCAGTACTGTTTTCAAATATCTTACTAATATGCGATATTAAAAATATTTAAGACCTGTAATTAGAAATCCTGATGCGAATATAATAGATTGATGTGAATATAATAGATGTTTTTTTGCCAATAGCTTTATAACTTTGAAGCATAATCGGAGATATTTGGATCCCGCTTAACAAATTCCATTCGAAATACATGAATTGTTTGTGAGAAAAAACGATATCAAGTGATATGAAAATATAATAATTATATATAATATCATTACAGTGTGAAACAGCATCAATTATTAGAGTTTTGTTACTTATACAGTGAGCTCGTAAAGTTTGGAATAAATTCAATTAATCGTTATTGAAGGATTTTCACAGGAAATCCTCGGACACGTCAACTTTATTTTATAAAATGTCACTTTTTTCAGCCATCGATTTTTTTTTTGTTTTGTTCGTTTTTGAGCTATGACGTCATCGACAATTTTTTTAAATGACAACCCATATTTTTTTCACGGATTTCGATAGAGCACATTTTTCTGAGTGCGATTATGTCAAAAACATAGTACCTTTAACATTAAAGTGTTCGAGATATTCGGTTGCAAAGTTTTAAGAATGAATTATACAAGCGATGACCAAATGCTAATCATTTATCAAGAAAGCGCAGGAAAAACAACAGTTTTGACAGTTGTCACAATTTTGAAGTTTTTCCTCGCAAGTTTGTGTTTTAATCAGTTGAATAATATCATTAAGTAAGTTGATTAATCATTATTCCATCATAATTCATTTTATTTAAAAATGGTCCGTCGTTTGAGTGAAAGGGAAAGAATCGAAATTTTGATGATGATCGGTTACGGGGACAGAGCTCGCACACAAGTAGAAGTTTGCCGTTTATTTAACAACAAATATCCAAACAGAGAACCAATTACACAGTCCACCGTTAGCAAAATAGAACAAAAGTTTTTAGAAGTGGGTCATACGAGAGATCGCCCTGGAACGGGTCGTCCACCAGTGCAACAAGATGTTAAATTGAATGTTCTACTAGAGCTTCAAGAAAATCCCCATTTACCCAGCCGCCAAGTGGCGGCAAACAACGGAATAGTTCAAAGCTCCGTCTTGAAATATTTGAAATTGAACAAATGGCATCCGTATAAAGTGGTTTTGGTCCAAGAGTTAAACGAAGATGATCCTGACCGTAGGTTACAGTTTTGCCAAACCATGTTGCAACGCCTGATTGATGACGACGGATTTTTACGCAATATTGTTTTTTCTGATGAGGCTACCTTTTATCTCGACGGCACAGTTAACCGGCAAAACTGTAGATATTGGTCTCCTGAAAATCCACACTGGAAAATGGAAACTCGTAGTCAGTTTCCACAAAAAGTTAACGTTTGGGCTGGTATTGTAGGTAATCGTATTTTGGGCCCATTTTTCTTTGAAGGCGTATTAACAGGTGAAATATATTTAGAATTTTTAAGAGACGACTTAGTCCCTGCACTTGCGGTACTTTACCCAAATGACGTAGATCCAGATCTGCCCCATCACACGATATGGTACCAACAAGACGGTGCACCACCCCATTTTGCAGTGATCGTTCGCGATTATTTAAACCATGTATTTCCTAACCAATGGATTGGTCGCAGGGGAACTATCGAATGGCCCCCTAGATCTCCAGATCTCACTCCCCTAGACTACTTTTTATGGGGCTATTTAAAGAGCAAAGTCTATTTCAATAGACCAAATACCATCGAAGAATTAAAGGACAGAATTCGCAATGAAATTCGAACCATTCAACCCGATACTGTTGGTAAGGTTCTGCAGGAGTTTCAGTGGCGGATGGGATATTGCCAGGAAGTGAATGGAGGTCACTTTGAAAATTTACTCTGATTTTATTTTTTACTTTAATTATTTATCATTTATTTGTTAAAATATTTTTTTATTTGTTTAAATTGTTGTTAAAAAATTAAACAGATTACTCCCAAATCTTTCAAAATGTTCGATAAGCTACCAAAATAAATAATATTACTCCTTAATCTTTTAAAATGTAATAAGCTATAAGCTATTAGAATCAATAAGCTATTAAAAATCTTGACCCGCCCGATAGCTTATGCATGGTGCCATGGTACATTTTATAAACTTTGCAACCGAATATCTCGAAAACTTTAATGTTAAAGGTACTATGTTTTTGACATATTCGCACTCAGAAAAATGTGCTCTATCGAAATCCGTGAAAAAAAATATGGGTTGTCATTTAAAAAAATTATCGATGACGTCATAGCTCAAAAACGAACAAAACAAAAAAAAATCGATGGCTGAAAAAAGTGACATTTTATAAAATAAGGTTGACGTGTCCGAGGATTTCCTGTGAAAATCCTTCAATAACGATTAATTGAATTTATTCCAAACTTTACGAGCTCAGTGATGTACATCCAATATCTAAACGTATTCATAAATTTTAGACACATTATTGGGAAATCCTGTAACCCATTGTACCTGATAATATCATGAGGTAAAGGTAATAAAAACGTAATCCTTCCTAAACTTGTTTACCGAAAAAGTTAAGAAAACCGGAGTAACAACTAAAGAAAACCTGCACGTTTCATGTATTCAGCTTGGAAATGGGTCGCAGAATTAACCAAATCGAAATGTTGGCAAATGTAAGCTGAAATAGAACAAATATATAACGTGAAAAGGGCAACGGTTGTATTTAAGATTAATTTTTTTCAGAATCAATTTATAATCATTCGATCAGTTTAATTCAGTAATCACTTTCTACAATAACATAATAATATTCTTATAATTAATTCAATTCCTATACAACTGTATAAGAACGATAATAAAAAACGACGACAATGATAATAAAAAAAATACAGTAGTAGGTAACATGATTTTTTTTGTTAAGTATGTACATAAAAATTAACAGTTACATATTTTTTTTTTTTTGTATACAAACACCAATGGCATTTACTATAATTACAATCTGATCTGAACTTAGATCAATGAGTAATATTTTTCTAACCTAATTTACTACTGCTACAAAACTTATATCTAAGGACTTATTCACTAGTGTTCCTTATATTTTTCTAATACTTAATTACACTAATATTAATGTGTACACAGGCACTGTTCTCTGCTTTTGCACTAACACAAAATTATACTAGCTCGAAGGGTTTGATCCTCCTGAGCCTGCGAATCTGGTTTGTATTGTCGAGGAGCTGGATGACTTCGACATTGACGTGACGATGAAGTCGCTGTTCGTGACTTTTGGCGAATTCGCTGATGGTCTGGATAACGGTGTCCATTCCCATGTCCTTATGGAGGTCACTATTTCTGCAATACCAGGGGGCATTAACAATGCTCCTTAACACTTTGTTTTGGAATCGCTGGATTATATCTAGATTGCTCTTACTGGCACAACCCCACAGCTGGATGCCATATGTCCATACGGGCTTGAGAATTTGTTTGTACAAAAGTACTTTGTTATATATTGACAGTGTGGAATTTCGTCCAAGCAGCCAATACATTTTTTTAAATCTGATATCTAATTCTTCCTTTTTCTTTTTGATATGTGCTCTCCAGCGTCCAGTGTTATACCCAAATATTTTGCTGTATCAGCATATGGTACTTGGATATTGTTTATGCTAACAGGGATATGTCGGTCGGTCTTGTTAGTGAAATTAACATGGGCAGATTTACTCTCATTTAGTTTAATTCTCCATTGCTTAGTCCAGGTGTTGATTTTGTTAACTGATTTTTGCAGATTTATTGCCGCTTCTTGGTGATCCTTTCCCACAGCCATTATAGCAGTGTCATCAGCAAAGGTGGCTATCGTGTCATATTCTAATTCAGGAATATCACTGGTGTATAGTAGATAAAGGACTGGCCCTAATACACTCCCTTGTGGTACTCTCGCCTTGATTTCTTTAAGTTCAGAATAAGCGTCTTCCTGCTTAATTCTAAAAGTTCTATCTGAAATATAAGACTTCATTAATTATGAGAACTGATTAGGCAGGAGCTTGCTTAATTTATACTGCAGTCCCTCATGCCATACTTTATCAAAAGCCTGTGCTACATCAAGAAAGACGGTAGAACAAACTTTTCTTTCCTCCAGCGACTTTTCAATTACATCTGTGATCCTATGGACCTGATCTATAGTTGAATGACTCTCTCTGAATCCAAACTGATGGTCTGGAATTATGTGTTTGTCTTCAATGATTGGTTTTAATCTTTTAAGAAATATTCTTTCGAACAGTTTTGATATTACAGGGAGCAAGGAGATTGGCCTGTAGGACGAAGCTTCATTTGGTGGTTTTCCGGGTTTCAGGATCATTATCATTTCTGCTACTTTCCATGTCTTTGGTACATATTTTAATCTAAAAGATGCATTAATAATATAGGTAAGTTTTTGAATGGCTTTACGTGGGAGATGTTTTAGAATTTCCCCCGTAATTAGGTCAAATCCTGGGGCTTTTTTCGGTTTAATGTTTTCTTTAATTTCTTTTGCTATTTCTTTCGGGGTAGCAGGTCTGATTGCACCTTCTTCCTGGATAAGATTATCCCAGTCAATAGTGTTTTCTCCCTCATTCGGCTGGAGAGTCTCTTCAAGATATTCAGCGTACCTGTTGGCTTTTTGCATATTACTTTTTGCCCACGTACCATCTGTATTTTTAATTGGTGGGTTCTGCTGTATTGGTCTCTTTAGTCTCTTGGTAGCTCTCCAAAGTGAATAGTCAGTTGACAGTGCACTTAGGTAGTCAGTAATAGACTTATCTTTGATTATTTTAATCTCTCTTTTGAGTTGTTGTGTGGCATTATTTAATATGGTTTTATCGGCTGGTGATCTAGATTGATGCCAGATTCTTCTGAGCCTTCTTTTCTCGGAAATAAGAGCTCTGATTTCTTTGGGGTAGTTGTTACCTTTAATTCTTGGCGTAATATCTGGAGTATTATCCCATGCAGCTTGTTGGATAACATTAACAAATGATTCTGTTTCATTATCTAGTTGTTCTTCATTTCTTAGAGGCACTGACAAATTGATACTCTCTTCAAGTTCTAATCTGAAGCTTTTCCAATCTGTTAGTTTATTTACTAATCTATGGGCTAATTCACTTTGTATAATGCTGTCACTGAGCGTAAGTAATATGGGAGAATGGTCAGAGTTCAAATCCCAAGCTTCTTCCACATGTATATAGTTTACTGATACATTTCGAGTTATGAAAAAATCAATTAGATCTGGGATTTTGTTGGGATCTGTAGGCCAATATGTTGGCTTGCCAGTTGATAATGTTTAGCACTTTAGTTGATTGGCTGCTTGTAGAGTTCTTTTCCTTTTGTGTTCGTTAACCTAGATCCCCATTGGACATGTTTGGCATTGAAATCGCCACCTATGATGAATCTATGTCCGTGACTATTTAGAAATCCTACATATTGTTCTTTTTTGAGAGCATGTCTAGGCGGACAGTAAACTGCAGCGACAATGATCTCATAAGTTTTGGTTTTTACCTTTACAGAGGCAGCTTGAAACTGTTCTGTTTTATACCCGGTTTCTTGATGATGCTTAATTGAATCCTTAATTACGATAGCACTACCACCTTTCGCTGCATTTGCTGGATGTATGGTATGATATGTTTTGTATCCCTTAAATTTAATGAATGATTCATTAGTAAAATGAGTCTCCGAAATAAGGCATATGTCAATGTTCTCTATATCTAGGACTGCTTGCAATTCTTGTTGGTGTTGTAAGAGTCCATTGGCATTCCACTCCATAATCCTAAGGCTACTTAACATTATGAGTTTTTGGAATAGCTCCTTTAGCGCTATGTTCAAGTCTGCTAATACGTTCATCCATTTGTGTTAATTTCTCCATAATTTGTTGGAGAGAGTTTTGTATGAATACATTTTGGTCATTTTGTTTAGTGTCATTTGTATTAATACTCAATTCAGGCTTACCAGTAACTGCTTGACTGTACGCTTTTTGTCCTGCACTTATATTCTTTGGAACAGTTACATATAAAACTACATAATATTTTCTACTACTACTACTTACTTATAGCACTATTATTATAGTGTAGTAGATATTTTCTTTAACGCATATTTACTGCTACTGACATCCGCTCTATTGAAATAATGTTCAAGGTCAGTTCTCAATGGTCCTTAATAGACCTTATTAGTCTGATTTCATAAATTAGGTAACATCAATCCAAAACTATCCTACCACCTTTGAGTTAATATGAAACTAACTTCGAAAATGTTCCAAAATCAGATAGTATAAAATTAATTAATAAATGGAATAAATAAACAGAGTACATTAACAAAAATCGAGAAATTCAGATCAGAAATACACAAAAAATTCAGATTCGCCGTATAACCATCGGTAGGTACAGCTTGACCAAATTCATCTTAGGAGTGACCTTGAGGTGCGTATGCGTAGTAGAACCGCCGCTTAGAGCAGCGGTTCTCAACCACCGTGTCGCGACACATTGATATGTCGCAAGCACCTGTCAAGTGTATCGCGAGATTTACGAATACGATATTTTTATTTATCTTTTGTTACCTGTCAAAGTTTCGCTTACGACTATTGACATTCCACCAATACACCAATCATACCAATCCGTACCTAGTTTTCTCTTCTCAATTTTTGTCATTTAAATTGCGTCATCAATAGTTGAGTGAAACTGACCGCTGCTGCAATAACGGGGAACATAAAATGATTTTTAAGTTTCGCATTAAAGAAAAACCCATCAATAACAACTGCTCATTGGTTTTTACATCGAGAAGCTCTAGTAGTGAAAACAACGAATGGAAGTCAATTGGATGAGGTTATTCAAACTGTTATTTCTATGATCAACTTTATCAAAACTCGTTCGGTAAAATCAAGGGGGTTCAAGAAACTTTGTGAAGATATGGGCGTAGATCATAAAGATTGTTATTCCATAGTAAAATTCGTTGGCTTTCCAAAGGAAAAATACTAAACAGAGTTCTTGAACTGAAAGATAAACTACTCACATTTTTCAAAACAGACAGAAGATGGTCAAAGTGAGTGTTGTCAAAAAAATATTCAAAACCCTGTTTGGTGTGCTGTACTTATCCAACATTTTCTTACTTATCCAACTTCTTTCTTTCTTACTTCTCTTCAACTTCTTTCTTACTTATCCAAAACTTACTTATCCCACATTTTCAGTAAGCTAAATTCTTTGAATGCAACTATGCAAGGGCAAAAGGAAACCATAATATCATCAACTGATAAAATTAGTGCATTTTCCCAAAAACATAAATTGTGAACCTCGGCTATAGAAAAGAACGATCTGATTGACACTTTAATTAACTTGAAACCTGAAGAAAGAAAGTTACTAAAGGAGAGCATGAAACAGAACCAACGTAAGTTGCAAGAAGGGATAACTAGATACTTTCCCTCTATCTCCAGTGGTTGATTGCACCTGACGAGAATAACGTAACCAAGGCGAGATGTTTTATGGGTTTCAGTTAAAGATGAATACCCAGAATTAGCAAAGAAAGCAGTATCTTTTTTACTGCCCTTTTCGTAATCGTACTTGTGTGAAAATCGTACTTTTCTGAGATACAAAATATAAAATCTGGATACCATTCTCGACTTCTTGACGTAGATAGCGAGATGAGAATGCCTCTATATACAATTCGTCGCATAGATAAAGTATGCAAAAGTCACCAGGATCAAATTACACACTAATTTAAAAGTTCCTATTTTTTTTTACTTTGTGACAAAGTTTAGGTATTTGTATGTTATGTTCTTACGCAATAAAAAAATATGTTTAATAGGTTAATGTTTATTATATACATCTGTACTTACCCACATCTACCAAAAATTTTACATGTAAGTATGTAAGGGTGTCGGGAATTTGTAAGGAGTATGTTAGTGCGTCGCCGAGTACCAAAAGGTTGAGAACCGCTAGCTTAGAGGATCAACGGAGCGTGTTCTCTCCCTAAACTTCAGTGAACGAACATCGTGTACAATCCAGGAAAAAGGGTCAATTATGGAAGTTCAGATCAGAAATTTCTCTAATGAAAGTGCAAGAATGGGTTGCAGAGGCAAGTGGAATTAGTGTAGCTACTGTCAACAATATAGTTAAGCAAGGCAAAGATATTATAGGCAGTGTAGTCCAGTATGCACGGCGTTTTGCTATGCAAAACGTCGATTGGCGCAGTATTGAAATATGTTGCTTAGGTCATCGCCTTGAAAAAAATGTTTCCGATGCTGGGGGGCGGGCGGTCGAGATGCCATATTGAATAAAACGTACAAATAATTAGTTTTTCGAAAATAACTCCGCAGCAGTTGATTCAACGACGAAAATATCTTTTTGGGTTTTAAGATTAGTTGTTGGCTGTGACTGTATATCTTATTGCCTAATGAAAAAAAAACATGGTCTCCATTTATCGCTAATTAAAAAATGATGGTGTAGGTTCAGAAAATTTATTTTTGGCCATTTATTATGTAGTAGTTAACTAAAGTAAGTTGCATACTGTAGTAAAATTATTGCTGTAGGGCAGCGGTAGCCAAAATAACCACCTGAAATTCCAAATTTTTGACCATAGCACTTTCGCTTTCCTGTAAAATTTGTGTTCGTACGTTAACGTCCCTTTATGTATATCGCATAATATATATATATCGCCGTCCGACTCATATTTTAATGGTAAATAAAGACATTCTTGTTAATTTATATGATAACATTCTTGTTAATTTATATGATAACATTCTTATTACCATATTACATTCTTGATAACTCTTCGAAATTCCAAAGTTAGTGGCATAGGATATCTCAATATTCCAGATAAACTTTGGAGTTACGAACACGCTGATAGCTCAAATCCTCGATTAGAGGCAGATACTTTAGGGTATTGAACTCTTGGAAAGCAGCTCAAATTTAATAAACATATATTCGGTCTCTAAAGTTTTCATATAATTGAAATAATTAAGTAATTGTAACTTAAAACCCTTACCAAGTTCACTAGCAATTAGCTTAATTAGAGTGGTATTCATGTTTACCTTGTAAACTTTCTACATGAAATGCGTTGATAGCTTTATCTTGGATGTTCAACACAATCTATACACGCCATTAGAGATGCGGGAGCGCGAAAAGTTTGTAGGCTAGAGGACCTTCACAAATTCACAACATGTTCAAAGGATCCACACTATCGGGATGTTATCTTTTATGAGGGCAAACGATGGGATTATTGAAGTTTCTCCTCAAATGAAACACACGTCTCCTATATTAAGTTTAAAAAGAAACTTCGAAGGCATTAAAATTTGTATAGGCGAAGACTTTTCCTGGTACCACTTCACACCAACTTTATTTTCCAACGGAAGTTTCTTTCATGTCGCCAATAACGCAGCTAATTTCTATTCTAGGTGTGTTTTAATAAATATTATTAGTTTCCCTAATAATATTTGTTATATTATGTTATTTATTTATCTGACACAATCTAAATTTACAATTACGTCATAAGTAATCTAAAATTTACAAATTTTATTTTTAACTTTTAAGTTTGTAAATATGTATTTATATTGAGGCTAACAAATCAAAAAGGAACATGAAAATTTATTTTACAAAGAAATAATTTTTCAGGGAAATCAAAACTTTTTAGAAAAAATAAAGAATACTTATAGCAATAATCAATATAGTATTATGATGCAGCATCTAAAACATCTGTTTAGGACTGCTTTAAGACGCATTGCAGTCATATTAAAAATATTTTAATTATGATCTTGACAGACATTATTTATAGATTAAGTAAAGACAGATATTTATAGACAAATACATTCTTACTACTTACTATTTTGTGAGTTATATCTTAAATTAGTGCTATAATTCTCTCTAAATGGAATATATGGCTGAATAGGATTTTGGTCCTATACTCCTCTGACAACATAAAAATTTTAGCTAGATAATATTTCAGCAGAATAAGTGTGTACATTTATAACTTTAACTAGAAAATATATGTGGGCCATTTGACGTATATTGGCAATTTTGTAATATCAAACTGCTTTCATATATTATTGTATTCATAATAGTCAGGATATCTATGAAATTAGTTTATATAAAAAAATAAGAATTTGTTTTGAATAGTTTCGATTGTATATGGCCCTGTTATTGTACTGTTACTGTTAATCGCTACGCCATGCATATTTGTGGAGAGATGCATAAAACGTGCAACTCATCTTTACCAGGCTGATCCACCACCTACCAGGTCTCGCCTACACAGATATTTGGTGCAACGACCGATAATCCCGCTCGGCCACCTCAAGGACATGCCATCTACAAAGGTTATTGGCGTACTGGGGCGTACGGAAACGGTTGTTTAATATGTCTTAGTTAATTCTAATTAAAATATAAGTAAATAATTTATTTATGATCTTGTTTAAGTGATTTGATTTAAATAAATGTTTATTTTCATATATTTCCACTTCCTAGATATGTAAGTTATTGGATACTTAAGTATTGTGCTCACAGTTAATTTATTATTTTAGTATGACTTGTCATCTATTATCGACCTGTTTTCTAATAGACGCTAATATAAATGCATTGCGTTATATACACGCTGATTAATATTTTCTCCATGCACTACTAATGTATTGTTTCAAAGCCTCATACCTGCATTTACGCAAAGACCTCAAGAATTATTAATTCTTATCGCCACCTTAATTAAGATGGTCCTCAGCCATTTAGGTATACAAGGTAGGAACGTTTTACATAAATGTCCTTCGGTATTATTAACCTTAAAAAACATAAATTCGATTTTATCAAAACTACTTTCATTTATCCGGCACTTAAATGGTTCTCAGTTTAGTCTATTTCCAAAGTATGTCTAGAAAACAGCGATATTTTCGCACCTTTTTTGGTTTTCAGCTTATAATTTCAGAGGTGGAATGTGCAGTAGCGAAAAAAATTATTTCTATTTTTTTAAATGTAGAGTAAATTTATGGAGGATGTTGATCTCCTTGTACTGTTGATAGGCATGTCAGCTCCAGCCAACGTCTACTTCTTAAAACCAGGAAGAACGAGAGCCCTTTATACGTGGTTTCATTCAAGCACAGCATTTAATGAAACGTTGTCTCAACACATAATTATCTTGCACATTGTAAGCAGATGAGATACTAAATCAGCATTGTTTAGCCAAGCAAAGGCGAAAACCTTGAAATATTTGGACAAAAACCCCGACCTTAGCCTTCCGTTGCTGTCATTGAAAACGCTAAAAAAAACATTGATGATGATATTGATGTCACGACAGCCGACAGGAAATTTATAGCTGATTTGTACGGTGAAAAGAAGCTAGTGTCCCTATAGATGTTATAAGCTTGCAGCTTATAATATCATTAGATTTATAATCGTCATCAAATATGGCAACTATTCCCCCAACCAAAGCTCTGGACACCAATATTTTCTGCGCGTTTATGTGCAAGTTGCAGCTCTGGATGGGCCAGTTTCACGAGGGGAGCCGAAAAAGTTTGAGTAGAGGCGTACAAGCAATGGCCTACAGCCCATTAGTTTCAACGTTTCAACCAGCCCCGTGCACCTGACAAGCTCCTTCAACTTGTTGCATACAAGTGCATGTGCGCAACGGCAATGTGCGGGTGCAAGAAGGCTGGGCTGTACCGCTCTAACATGTGTTGAGCCACGCGAAGCGGTCTGGAGCAATGTACATCGCTATGTTCTCGAAGAGAAAGATCAAAATGACAAACATCAGCCACCTGTTAAGGCGAACTTAATTAACTGTGTACCAATTGCACGGCAATCAACCCTTCAAATTCAAACATCAAATTTTTCGGCTTTTTTTTTCTTAACAGATGTTCCAGATGTAGAGAACAATTACGTCAGATGTTTTGCTATCTTTATATAAAGTTAACAAAACATGCAATATTTAAAAAATATATAAAAATAGCAAATTTTTCTTTCACACTTAATTCACGGCAAATCAGCGGCAACTTCCTAGCATGTTCTTTGCTGTTAAAACTATTTTTTAATAACAATCGCGTTAGTTGTTTTACTATATTTATATTCTATCTTTATATTATAATATTTTTTTAAATAAAGAACTGCATTTTTTTTCATTTTATGGCATTTAATTAACTGCAAAATAGCGGCACCAGTGTATATTAGTATATAAAGTCGTTGAATGAAGGAGCTCCTTCG